>JAQFZX010001430.1:0-30050 GCA_034682405.1 Hydroisotoma schaefferi | reverse complement strand
TATCCTAAGGATGCTATGAAAAATTTCAATAGAGGTGTGTTTAGTTTAGAAAAACAGTTACATGCCCCCAAAGGTTGTCAATAAACACACTAGTACCGAAAGTTTACCGAAGACAACCATTAGCAACTATATAAATAGATCAGCCTTAGACAGGCTCAGCTAGCTACACTCGGAGGTTTTTGTATTAGGAGTACTCTCTCTCACTTTGATGGTACCTGAAGAGAAAAGGATATCGATGTATTTGTATTGTATTTTTCATGTCATGTGCCAATAATCTTATTTGATACATTAGACAAGTACCAGTCTTCCAATTTTAAAATTTGCGTAAATAAGTGATGATTGGACCTTTCGTAGGGGCCTAGCTACTTTCGTAAATATATTTCTTCTTTCAATAACCAGATGAACCTGCTTGTCTGCTGCAGTGTGAACCTTTTCAATGATAAGAAGCTTAGAAGCTACTTATAATTCTACTCAGAATCAAATTAGCCATAAGCTACATTGTATTTTCTCAACTCTTCATAACTGGAATGATCTTTACGTGGTAAGAAAGTAACGCCTTATGCATTTCTAGGTCAATGGGTACCTTAGTTGCTTCTTTCTCTTATCTTACCATTTCCGTTTTAACAACTTCCCCGTGTGTGTCTAACTGCTGTAAATGTTTTTGTATTCTGCTCACGTTTTAATCAGATCCGAGTACTAGAAATCTCTATTTTTTAATAAGGCCTAGCGTTGCTTGATCTTGATCTGGTTGTAACTATCTTCTCATCGGCGTTTGTATATCGAATCAAATTCTTAAACCATGCTGCCATTTCGATTTTAATATGTGTAGTTGCTAAATATACCTAACACAGCACAGTTAGTAAATGCTACGAGAAAAAGCTTGAAAGTTGAACGTTTAAAAATAATGAAGAAACTTTGGTACTGATCAAGAACATCAAGTAATGAAAAAATGGAACTGAAGATGCTAGTAAATTATCCACCTTGTCATTTCTAATCAAAACGACGCACAAGATCAAGAAGCTCTAGGAAAGTCTTGACTTGGAAATGTACTTCCTTGTGCCAGTATTACTGTCTCACCTTTTGAATGTAAGGCTATATATAGTAAAAAGCTATGCTGCATCAAGATGGAGTAGGTTAAGACAGGTTTGATAAAAAATTATCATCTTTCAAAATCATTCGTAGTCCTTCCTTACAGCAGCATGAAGGAGTTGATCATTAGGAAAGTGATAACTCAACTCTTACTTGACTTTTGACAGATACTGAGCCGTATGGAAGTTCATTTGCCAACATTAATCAAGAAATTTTGTCTACTTTCTCCTTTTATTTATCATTTCTCTCAGCAGTATGTTTTTTCGTGTCAGAGATGCACCTTTACTCTTAGTCTTGAATTTATAGTTCTTAGTATATTGCAAGGAAAAATCTTCATTTTGGACAAGGTATTGTCCTTGGATTAGGAGTTGAGATGTTTTGCTTGTAAAAAATCTCTGCAGAAAGCAGAAGAACCATGGTCGTCTACAAATGTTGATTGTTTTGTTATTATTGTTTTCCAGATGCAAATGGAAACGTGGACCCTGAAGCTCCTCCAGCCAATTATGCTCGGAGACGAAGTCGGGCTGTGCTTTACCAACTTTCAGGTCACTATACGAAGGATAGGAGGAAATCCAAGCTGAAACTACAAAACGTAAGGGTTTAAAGGATAAGTTGGTGTATATACATTTTTGGAACCTTAACTAGCAACTTGAGCACCTATCTACCTTCAAGTAAAGAGCTAACGAGACGGACCAAACCAAACTCAAGTCTGAATTTATGTGATTTATTCTCTGAAATCCCCAGTTTATCATTCAGATTATTGCATTCAGATATGTTTGTTCCAGTCAGGAAGATTTATGAGCAATAATGTTACAGACAAATTCACCTGGTGTGGCAAATGCTAACTGAGCATAAAATGCTAAATGCTATTTAATTAATTAATTAATTTGAGATAGCAAACCCGCATGAATTTTTTGTGAAAGACTGAGTTAACACTTGCTATTATTTAAATATACTTTTAAAAAATGTATTCAAACGGTATAACATGACCCAGTACAGTACACAATTTTATTTTCCAATGAGACAAAAGATGGATGCGATATCCGATATCATTGTTATTTAACATGCCAAAACTTCCACAGGGATATGAAGATTTCGAGAATAAAATAGTATCTGCCTATCATTTCTGACTGAAAATCATAAAATCCAGCAAACTTACCTTACTCAACTTACTTAATTGATCTTTCACAACCGTTAAATTTTACCCAAAGCTTTCTCATACGTTTCTCCCAATGAATACCTAACCTCAATTGTATTATTCCTTTTGTTATTCTATACCATTACAATTATGATGAAATACATTGATTGCATTTCATGTTATTATCAAACTATCTAATGTCATAAATAAGTAAGTTTCTATTGTAAGTCCTAAAACTGGAAGCAAATGATTCTAAGAGTTTGGGAATAAAATGAAAGGACTTCTTGAAGAATAGCGTTTTGAATGTTTTATAGCACGACAAAATCTGACGCTAAAGAGTTGCACAAGTGGCGTAAAGCGATCATTTCCAGGAATATATCCTCATCATCCGATTGTTTTATATCTGTGGACAATAGATATGTATGATATTAATTCGACAACGACAACTATAAAATGAGCAACGAGAACCCAAAGTTCTGTAGAAAATGCATATACATTTATATTCTTCTATACGAGATGGCTGAGAGTAATATACATTAATAGTTAAATTCATCCGTTGAGCTGAAAGTGGTCTGGAGAACGAAGACTCAAGTGTTACAGCTCCTCAGGCAATTTCTTTGATGCGCTTTGGACGCAAGGGAAAGTTAAAGTAGGATTGGGGCTCTTGACAGTTTTGAAAGCAAGGTTACTTTTGGAAATATAAGGCGTTCAAGAACATGGACTTTTATATGTTTTGCACCCATAAGAAAAGTTGGTTTACACCCTAACCGTTTTTAGACTTGAAAGGACAATATCCGGTGAGAAGGTTTATGTCTATCTGCCTAGAGAAAAGAGTGGATTTTGGAGAGTTTTATTGCAAATTTATGACGAAGGAAGGGATATGTAGAGAAGTGCTTGGCATTTACTTTGACAAGTCAGGGACAGGGTTTAAAAAGCTCAAGATAAAAACACGCTTGTTGGTCGATTGAGCGAGAATAAAAGTCATGTCAATTTGATGAGGGAAATGAAATTAAATGAACACGGATTTGGTCAACTTTTACAGACACTTTTACAACCGACGGAAGCACCTTTGCCTGAGTATAAAACGGCCGCTATCGAGAAGTCCCGTTTTATATTGTCACATTATGGAAGTTTCAAAACCTGTTGGGATTGGTTAATACTCGTGGCCACTTTTTACGTCGCTGTTGTCGTCCCTTATAATGCAGCGTTTGGAAAAAGAAATGATTTAGCCTCCCCGTCCGTTCCTGATGTTGTTATTGAAATGCTGTTTATCATGGGTAAGCTTTTATTCGAGATCCAGATTGAGCTGGCCTTAGACATGACATACGTGTATTATTGATATGTATAATCTAAGATTGATTGGAGGAGGTACAATCAGCTTTATGGCTACAGAGATTTGCTAAGTCTAGATAATATGGAACCTACAAACCAGAGTATTGTAATTGGAAAGGCAAGGGGTGTGGTTGTTTTATACCCATATGTGTATGGGTTTAATTAGCTAGGATAAATACTCGAGGGTTTAGTACTGTTTTACTGATTTGATGACTTTTAAACGAGAATGAACGGGCATTGCAATGTCAAATTTGAATTTGCATTGAAACATCCACAGTTATTTTGGACTGCGACCTCAAGTATAGGAGGTGTCCTCTTACAGAAATATTCCCTCAGGTTGGAAGATTGGTAATTCGTTAATTAACAATGTTTTGCGCTCAAAAGCAGCATTCCTTTGATTTAGAATAAAACAAACGGTATGATAATAACAAAAAGGCAGGAGCCATGTTGTTGATAGTCGTCCTTGGAAGATTAATAATAAACATTCTCTTTCAGCATGAAAAAGTACAGTTGCATTTCATAGTTTTTACTGAAGAGCAGATTTTTATGGGTCTAAAAAAAGTTATTTCATTTAATTTTAGGTGAATGAAAAACAGCTCCAAGGCTTGTTCAATGCATGCTTGAATTTAAAAGAATGATGGTTAGGCTTAGGATGTTAGGAAGCCGTCTACCCCCATATTTCATTCTATTACAGCTTATATCTCCTTATCGTTCACTATGTTTTTCAGCATGGTTTTATTAAAACCTAGCTCTACTCTTTATCAAATAGAGAATTATTTTATTTAAAAGAAAAGTTTTTGAGAGGAGGAAAATTAATAATCCTGATACTTGTCGAAGCATTTTATTGGCTTTCAAACCAAAATCAAAGAGCTTTAGAACTACTTTTCATCCTTTTTTGTTATAAGACTCATTTCCTCACGTCAAAAGATTCTAAAAACTCATAAAATTTCACCTTGAGAATGTTTTGCAGACAATCATTTAAGCCTTTGTAGCAACTATAGAGTGTGGATACTGGATGCTCAGCTTCCATGCGAATTTACAACATCATGCTATGCAGTGATGCATAGAATGAGAAGTAACTTAAACTAGGGACCATTGATACCGACCGAGCCCTTTCATTAAAATTCATAGGAAGCCATGCGTCTTCTAGTTGTAAACTTTGATGGTTTCAAATAATTTTACTGACGGAAGGGATTGTATTAAGTTTCACAATTTCATCAACCATGTTTAGTAGACGCATATCAATTTCTGAGTAATCTCTAAAAACCTACGAGTAGATTTTGGCTTTTACTCAGCTAAGACAATTAAGGTGAAACCTACTCATTCGATCTAAATTTACTAGCATGGACATAGGCAACTGTTGATTCGAATGACTAGGTACATTAAATCCAATTCGGGTGCAGCGGTCTGAAGAAATTAAGTTAAACTAAATTCCTTGGTTTCCTCCCAGTTGGGAAAATAATTAATTACCACCTTTCCTCAACAGTTTGCAGTTGCTTAGAAAGTGATAAAACATAGTACAGCTAGGACATGAAATAAAACTATTTAACTTTTCTTTAATGAACAGCCCTAAAGATGAACTGATTGTTGGTAGTGTCAGCCCTGTTCTTTAGTTGATGTAAGATTAATCCTACAGGGAAATTAATGTCCACACACAACTACTTTACCATCACATCGCTTCTGTCGCATGGTGAAAGCGAACCAAAATCTAGGATTTCGATAATCATGTAACTGAACCTAGGTCTCTAGAGACAAATCCTACGCCATAGACAAAATATATGATCCTACGAGTTGTGTACCCCAGTCACCAGTGTCAGTGTGAGTGTCAGTGCTGCATGAATGCTTATTATTTTAAGAATACGAAATGAGCGTTTAAGAAAGCTAATCACGAGTGGGAAAATACTATGAACAAATCTAAATGTTAAGTTACTCTAATCCATGTGGCAGATAAAAGGAAAGGCATTCCTTTTATTATCTCTACTTAAATTCCTTCAAAGTTTACGCTCATTCCCAAAACGTTTCACGAAGGAATCGCATTAGTCTTAAGTACACAACATTCGATATAGACGAGAGATAAGGAGATATGGAGAAAAACGCTTTTGTTGAATGTCGAAGTTTCGAACCTCAAGGTTATCTGTGGGTCTTATTCTCTCATTATAGCTTGATGTTTTCTCATGAACTTTTACACTCATCGCATCATTCCTTACTCCATGGATGAGCTTTATTTTTAGTTGATATTCGTCTTCGTTGCATACATTAGCGCTATAAGACTTGAGAGAAGTTTTGGAGGTTGATTAGATTCGTGACTGAGAATTAAAACGGTTGGGTATATTTCCTAAGGTAATCATATCCTTCCACGAATGAGCTCTCTTGAGGACTGCAGAATGATTACACAGGCTGAGATTTTATTATCTCTCTGAGCATTTCGAGAGTCGAGACTGGGGAAAAGCAAGGTTAAGTAGAAAGCCTCGTTGATAATATTAGATACTCGAAAGTTTTTTTTTCGTTTTAGATTATGCCAACAAACAACATGTTGTAGATGTATGTATTGCAGCTCACGCTTCATTGTATTCTTCTCTGGAGTATAGGTCCCTAGGTATTACTAAAATCGAGTAGGAAAAGTCCAACCTCCGTTGTTTGCTGGTATTTTCCCAGCTACGATGTACGAGACCGTTTTCAAGGATGGACTTGACTTGTCCGTGTTGGAGGCTTGAGAGCTTTTTATCTTGATTTTTCAGACATTGCTCTTCATTTCCGAACGACTTTTGTAAACCGAAAAGGGGAAGTGGTCTCAAATCCTAAAGTCATCGCTTTAAACTACGTGAAAGGCTGGTTTCTGCTTGATCTCTTGGCTGCCCTTCCTTTTGACTTGTGCAATGCAGCCCAAATATTCACCGACGTGACGGGGGTAAAACTTTAATTAGTTCACTTGTTTGTAAACTAAGTTTTTGAGGTTAAAAATGTTGTAACCCAATGCAATGTTCTATAGGAGTCGCAAATGCATCTCCTCAAGCTAACCAGGCTGGTCAGACTGGCTCGTCTTCTTCAGAAAATGGACAGATATTCCCAATTTTCCGCAGCAATTTTGACCCTTCTTATGCTATCTTTTACTCTTGCGGCTCATTGGCTTGCATGCATTTGGTATGTTATTGCTGACCAAGAAATTGGACACCATGGACCCAATTATACTATTGGTAATTTGAAAAGTCAGAGACATCAAACGTCCAAGAAATACAGATGAATGCTTATCGTTCCATTTTTATGAATATTTTAAAATCAAAATCTGGACTTGGTGAACGATTAGCATAATAGACACAGGACTGATCATTAGAATTTATTTTATTTCTGCTAATTTTCAGGCTGGATGCATTCGCTAGCGGAAAAACTGGAGGTGAACGTAACGGAGGTCTCAAATGCAGATAAATATGTCACTGCTCTTTACTTTACTTGCTCCAGTTTGACTTCCGTAGGATTCGGAAATGTATCAGCCAATACAAGAATTGAAAAGGCGTTCTCAATCCTTGTAATGCTTGTTGGAGGTTGGTATTTACTAAATTTTACTCCCCAACTAATAATTTAATCTCCGTGTCATCATGAAAGTACGACGAAGTTGAATTGTCGCTTGACTCTTGTGGCTTATCGGGGTCGAGCACAACACAGTCCAGCTTTATTTGTGTACTTAATCAAGTATCATGTAAACACCGATTTAGATGCTATGTCACTAACTATGCGATAACTGTAAAAGCGAAAGCTTCACATATTGACTTGGGACTTTCTTATTGTTTTTATGATAGCTCTGATGCATGCCATGGTGTTTGGAAACGTTACCGCGATAGTACAGCGTATGTACGCTCGGAGGTCTCAGTACCAAAGTAAATGGAGAGACCTCAAGGATTTTCTGAAGCTTCATCAAATTCCATCAGAGCTGAAGCAACGTGTCGAGGACTACTTTCAAACAATGTGGGCTCTCAACCATGGTATCGACCCTCATGAAGTATGTAAAGTGTGAGAGATCATACTTCGTATATTACATTGTAAATGTAGATAGGCTTTGTCTATTTTTTGTATGATACATTTGAAACTCAATTTCTTTCTGGTGGTGGCTTTGAGCTTATTGAAGGAAGCTTGTCTGTCACTTTTTCAATATCCGGGAATTGAATAAGAAATATGATTGAATATGAAATTCTTTGCCGTTGCATGAGGTCTGAGTCACTCTAGTCTTAGCGAAGCGAAATCAGGTCATCTTGCATTGCAAATTTTGCTTGGCTGGCTTGATTCCAGTACCTGCATTAATTTGAAATTTCCAAATTTCGGTATTCGATCGAGAAGATAAAGCTAGATAAGTATAGATATTGAAAATGATGGATAGAGGATACTTATATGCTCATAGTGTGGGCTGCAGTTTGGGGTTTAGGATGCTTGTTTCCGGTTTCTCAGTCCTATTTCTATGAATTCTATATTCGATCGGGCAGTTTTTCTGATTGACGTTGAATATTTATTTGAGAGATGACAGAAATTAATTATTCCCAAGAAATAATACTTTCTCATCTTTTTTTCAGACTCTAAAGGAATTTCCTGAAGAACTCCGTGGGGATGTATCAATGCATTTACACAGGGAGATTTTATCCCTTCCAATATTTGAGCCAGCCCCACACGGTTGCGTGAAAATTCTTTCACTGCACATCCGAACCAATTTCTGTGCCCCTGGTGAATACCTTGTTCACAAAGGAGATGCTCTCCATTATATTTACTATCTTTCTAATGGATCTATGGAAGTTGTTCAGTGTAATATGGTCGTGGCCATTTTGGGTAAGACGATTAATCATTTTTGTAACGCTTTTGCCAAAAATGTAAAAAAAAAGATGTGTGACACATTAAAGATATTGATGTCTATTGCCAGGTAAGGGAGACTTGGTCGGATGTGACATATCCCAACAAATGACCGCAGGCTGTGATCAAATTATCAAATCTAGTTGTGATGTCCGTGCACTGACGTACTGCGATTTAAAAAGTATTTACATCCCAGGCCTTATTGAAGTTCTTCGCATGTACCCAGAGTTCCAGAAAGAGTTTTCCAATGACATTCAACACGATTTGACGTACAATCTGCGAGAAGGGTATATGTATAAAAAATTACGACTTTGTGTAAATTATTGTCTGCCCTTAGAGGAGCACTGCAAAGGTCTACATTTATGTTTGAATTGTTGAAGGTATGAGGCAGACGCCGAAACTAATGAGTCTGACAACGGCCACGGGGGTCAACCCTCCCTGACTCTTCCGTCGATCAGTGAAGATGACGAAATCGACGAGGAAGAAGACGCACAGCGACTTATTAATGCTAGGTATAGGTATAACCAGACCAAGTATTTCTTGAGTCCCTACCTATTTTTGTTCTAGTTCTATTGGATTTCATTACGATTTTTATTCCCATCGCAGATCGGAAGATAGCCGTTCTTTCAGTAGCAAATCCCCATTACTCTCGAGAGAAAATGGAACCAGCAAGCGATCTTTGTCTGAATGCGGAGATGCATCAACTGCAGATGTTCACTCGGAATTGATTAATTTAGCACAAGAGATGAGAAGTTTGGTGAAAAATTTAGAAAAAACAAGTAAAACCCAAGCTACGCAAACAGAACCGAAAACAATCTCTTGGGTCTCTAGTCCATCGATAATTTAATGCATTAGTATACTAACAAGGGATTCTTAGCCCTCTTGGATATAAGATGTTTAGTCGTTAAAGTGTACAAAAGCCGGAGGTCTAATCGGAATGGTATAGTTTCCAAAGAATTCCTAGGCATATATATGAGTCAAACGTTTAGGCAAAATGTCAATGAAAGATAACCTTTGAACGAGAATAATTTCTGGGTTTTTCGTACATTCTATTTTGCACAGAAGGATAAGTATTCACGGAAATGTTTATATTTGACTTGACCAATAATCGAAATGAATAGAAACCACAATTTAATGTAACCTGTACCTAGTTATATATAGCTGTTTATCAGATAATGATTAAACTTTTAAATACAATATAAAACAATCCTAGTTTGTATTCCTTCGTACACAATCAAATCACATTAGTTCTCACTCCCATCCCACCCATCTTCTTTTAAACCTGAATTCCACGTTATTAGACAGTACCTGAACCTTGTTTATCAATAGTTAAAAATATCGTCTACTTTTATTGATTGTTCTATAAGTACAAGATAAGTTTTGTCAAGGATGTGATACAGAAATAAATGTCTGAGTTTTAGCACAAAATGCTGTGGAAGAATTAAGATTTTTTACTTTTTATTATTTACCTAGCTTATGATAGCTTGATTTGATTTGAGTCTTTATTAAATGTGTTTTTCCAATTCAACATAACGACATTGTTCTTCCATTAGTGACACATTAGCCCATGAGAGCTGTCATAATAATATGTAGAAATTAAATAATCCTAGAATTAAAATTTAAAATAGACGCACGCATAATTTTTCCACAAGCCAGTCTCTAACCAGTAATTTATACTTATTATAGCCCAAGTCAACTAAGATCCAATCTTTAGGAAGCGTATTCCATAATTTCACGGGCCGAAAGGCTGTGGACTTTTTGTAGCCTTCGGAAATGAAAGACAACACACTCATTAGCGGCATTGTCCGCTCTTTCGAGTTCTCCGAAAATCTATTTTTTACGCTTTATAAGCATTTTTCAATATACCGAATTTTGTTAGCTCAACAATGGAAAGGAAATTATAGTAATTTTGAAGCTCATTTACATCACAACAGTTGAGTATTAGTCTTCTTATTACACCGCTTGTATTTTCTAATTAATGTAGGGTACTTAACACATTAAAAATCTATCCAGTTTATCCTGCAATTCGTACAATTGTTGTTCTGGTTGAACTACCCATGTCTAAGCCATAATCAATTACCGAGTGTACATAGCGTTGAGCATGACCTTAATTACCTGAGGGCTAAGACGTTTCATGAACCCACGCAGATATTTTAACCTATTTACCACCTTACTTTTAACATTCGCTAAATGAGTTCGAAAGTTAGGATTAGGGTCCAGTATAAGGTCGAGATAACAAAATTCAAACACCCTATCGATTATATTACCACGAACTAATATATGGTCGAACACGTCTTCCTTAACGGATCTTTATGAAAGACCATAATCTTAGTCTTTTCGAACTTTACATCGACAATTGTAATCTGCAGCAGTCACAAAACTCCTCCATATGCTTAATTAATTTAGTGATTACAATTTCTGCGATGCATTCAGAGTCATACACAACAAGATCATCAGCGTATAACTCGGAAGGGACTAGTGAATATACTCTTTACATTATTAACATAAATACTAAATAGTAAAGGTCCTAGAGATGACCCCTGGGGGACTCCCCTTTCCATGTCATAATACAATGTGTCCCCTTCAAACTTACAATTACGGTTTGACAAGTTTGAGCTAATAATATAAGCTTTTTCCAAACTTCCAGCAACATACGAAACTAGAGAAGGGTTTAACAATATAATTATACATCAACATTTTACTGAACGAAATCTTGTGAATGATTTCATTTTATTTTCCTATTTCATTTAATAACTACGATTGAAGATTGAATGATTACATTTACCCAACAAAACAAACATAAATACGAATACTTTGTTCAAGATCAGGACGGGGAAAAGTTTGGTTTTTACACATGCTTGGACTTGAATCCCACCCCTTATGACTGGAATGAAAACAACTGATATGTATACTGAAAAAAAACTATATTCGTCATTAGTCATTACATTACATCACATCATACATTTGTTTCGTTGATAAATACCACATTTCAACCCTACCTACACCTACATATAGTTACTAGATCCATGAAAAAACTTTAATTCGTAGTACACCGTAAAATAAAAATCCTTGAACTGAAAATATGTGTTCGTGTGTACACGAAACATTGACAGGCTGAAGTAAGGTGTATTAAGAATTGAGTCATGCAATATATAATGGAAGGTAGAAAACCTTAGATTCAACTAAAACTAAGCTCGTCAGTCGACAAATAACTTCCAAAATTAATAAATCGTTTTGATCTTCTGTATTTTCATTGTTACAATTTTGATGCTTACACTTATCAAGCATAAGAAACTCTTGCAATGCTGCTCGGGCTAGTCCTGTTCATAGGGCTGGTGATAGCCGTTGTGTACTTATTTAAACTTTACCTTAGCAGTAACAACGGTTACTGGCCCAAACTGGGAGTAAGACTGATAAAGTTTGGAGAAGTTGGATCGTTGTATGAAATTTTTACGAAGAAAAAGTCCTTTACCGATATAGACGTAGGGTACTACAAAGCCGTTGGAAATGATAGGTTTGCAGGGACGATGGAAATGCTAAAGCCCGTTCTATACATTAAGGATATCGAGTTAATAAAGCTAATAATGGTCAAGGATTTTGACCACTTTGTGGATCGCAGGACTGTCCCTTTTGATGGAGAGCCCGTGTTCCAGAAAATGCTCATATCCCTCCATGGACAGGAGTGGAAGGACCTAAGGTCCATTCTAAGTCCGACTTTTACCACAGGAAAGATTCGTCGCATGTTCCAACATTTCAACAACACCGGAAAGAATTTACTGCAATTTGTTAAAAATAGTCCAGAAGATGCAACAGGGGGGCATAGGCTTATAACACAAGAAATTGTCAATCGCTTTACAGTTGATGTCATTGGTGCCACTGCTTTTGGTATGGACACCCATGCGTTAACCGACACCAACTCTGTATTTTACCAAATGTCCAAGAAAATGTCTGAAATTAAAATGCTCAGAATTGCCAAGTCGTTCGTCTACCTCTGGTTTCCAAGATTGGCAAAACTTCTAAACCTTAAAGTCTTGGACGAAGACATGATGCGGTTTTACATTGGGATTTTAACTCAGGCTCTGAAACTGCGTGAAGCGGCTGAGGAAGGTAGTAATACACCTGATGACTTTCTACAACTGTTGATCGAAGCTCGTAAAGGGGAACTAAATGTTGAAGATGGGGATATAGACCGTTTCGAAAAGGACGCAAAGTTAAAGCCAGAGTCTTTGGGAAAGAAGTCAAAACTCGTTTTATCCGATGATATTACCATAGCTCAGTGCTTTCTATTTTTTACCGCTGGCTTCGATACCGTGGGGTCTGTTTTGTCCATGGGCATATATCTCCTTGCTGTACATCAGGAAATTCAAGATAAGCTTAAGGATGAGATTGAATCCGTAACTGAAGCTTCCGGGGGAGAGATAGATTATGAGAGTATTGGCAAGATGCAAACTTTGGATATGTTTGTATCTGGTATGGAAAATTCCAATGGTGGTATACGTTACTATTTTTAATCGAAAGCAGCCTATTTCATACAGCACACGTTATTTTTTATACGAATTTCAGAGCTCCTCAGGAAATATCCCCCTGCAACCCGATTGGAAAGACAATGTGTCAAAGATTACCATATCCCTGACTCAGACGTTACTATCCCGAAGGAAACCCTGGTAGCCATATCAGTCCAAGGGATGCAATATGATGAAAAGTACTTTCCAGACCCAGAAAAATTTGATATTTACCGATTTAGCAGGGAAAACAAGTCGAAGATGCATCCTTATTCCTATATGCCTTTTGGCATGGGACCTAGAAATTGCATAGGTAATCTTGTAAAGTAGATATATTTCTTATTGGAGTATACGGGTTAAAAGTTTAAACCTTTGGGTACTTTTTTTTTTAAATAGCCATGCGGTTTGCTCTGATGGAAACGAAAGTTGCTATTGCTCATTTTGTCCAAAACTTCGTGATTGAACCTACTGAAAATACTCCTGTACCTGTTATGCTGGACCAGCAGTTGGGCCTTAATCGACCTGTTTCGAAATTGGAGTTGAAGTTTACTTTAAGGCAGCAATCATTATGAAGTGAAGCGTTTGAGATTTGATGTACACACAGTTGACAGTATTACTTAGTAATTAGCAGTTGAAGTTGTTGATGAAAAGAATTAGTCTTTATTTTACTTTTCTGTCTGATTTCTTGTTTTGTAGGGATAATTTCATTCCGTAATTTATTGGCAGCCAAATTAAATGCAATGACAAAGGTTAATAGGGTTTTTATGGTGTTACTTTTTGAGAAATCAAATGAAATATTGGAGCATTCAAATCAGTTGTAAGAACATAATAAAATTTAAGGTATGGAAAGCTTGTTTAAGATGAGTTTATTCATCCTCCTTGTACGGTCCGGCCATGAGTTTGTCCAGGAATACTGAAAACAATTTCAGAAATTTATATAAAGGAAGACCTTTTCTGCCTGCAAACTACATGCAACATGAAATTTGCATACCTCCGTAAGGAGTGAAGCCTTCGTCATCAGCAGGATGGGCACAATCTTTCAAAATGTCTTCAACTTCTTCGGGTTCCAATTTCTCGCCTAATTATTAGATATCAGGGTTAAAAATAATGCAGCATTCGGACCTCAATTTTGGTACTAGCAAGTTTGTATTCTCTTCGAGGTTAGAATCTATTAGAGTACCCATGGTCTGGAGGATGTGTTTCAGTTCATCATAAACCATTGTCCCATCTTCCGACTTATCATACAATTTCAGACATTCCTTAAAATCCTCAATGTTGCCAACATCCTTGTCCTTTTTGGCATCTGAAAAGGCAGCTAGAAATTCCTCTACTTTGAGCTTCTTAAGGCCTGTTACGAATTACCCATTTTAGTATAATTTGTCTCAAACCCATTCGTCTAGCACTTTAATGAAATATTTATTTAGTAATTTTTCCCGAACCCTTCTTCTTCTGACCACCGCATTTCTCAACGGTTTTTTGTGTCGGGATAAGATTCAGCGCCCGGAACGCGCTTCCCATGTCAAAAGCGTCCATGGTATCATTTCCCTCAAAGTCGTAAATTGAGAAGGCAAACTTTGCCCCTGAAGTTCCAAAATAAGACAAACACAATTACTTGTATGATATCTTTTGAAACTTTTGAAAACAATAATATAAATTCATAGCTGGCCTATCCTTACTTTCAATTTCCCTAGCACTGAGTTCGAGAGCCTGGTCAAATAATCAAAATAAGCATTATATGCAATTAATAGTTGTTTATTCAATAATGCACGAGATAATAATTATTTCAATTAAACACGGTTATAGCGTACCATTTTTGGTTAACGGTTGAGATTGGACGCTGAGTTGTGGACAAGATGACTACAAAAGGAACAACGCCCAACTGAGCTCAGTTCTAAATCTATTTCTCTGCAGACAAAGATGTGAAAAAAATACATTCTTTGTCTAACAAGCTTTTGAAAAGTAAATGTCTTCCATCATCCAACCTTCCTATTCCCAAACGTTAACATCACCCCTAGAAATACAATCCTTGCCGATTTTCTATACATTAGTAAATATCAACAACGGGACATAATGAAGATGACACGAATGCCAAAAAAACGATAACGATAATGGAGTCTCGTCGACAGTAACACCTATCCAAACTAGGAACAGCTCTAGAAAAGTATAGATGTTTTAAATGTCTAAGGTTAATTATAGCTCATATTTTTAACCATAGCTCGTTGAAATAATAGTCTGACAAAGAAAATGCAAACATTTTAAAATATTGGACCGTTTCTACTTTGTGTAATACCTATTATATGAAATGTTTCCATCCGTTCATGGCATTCGGTGGGGAAAGAGGCTAATCTTCTCATGTCTACGGGGTTACGATCTAAAGGAGTTGACGGACTTGACATGTTTTTCATTTACGAGCTAGATAAACACCTAATAACATAGTTACCTAATAATATAATTTGATAGAAAGATTTTATGGATTGGTAATTTAAAAAAATTAAAATCACTAATAGCCCTAAAGCAAAAAGTCAAAGATTCAAAGAAGAATTGTCTAATCTTGTGCATATCGGAATATCGGGAACATTCTACCCGCATTAAGCATTTTAGTTTCTCCAAGAAATTACTCAGCGGTTGAAATCTGAAGGAACTGTGTGCGTCTGATTCTAATTCTGTAACTTGTGAAATTCTGCAATGCGATGTTTCGAGCATTTCAATTAAATAAATTCGTCTTGAATTATTATTCCACTGCATTCACTGATTGGATTATCATACTGCATAACAACATCGGCTTTAAATCCTTCGCACATTTCAATTGTGATAAGTGAGGATTGTCTGCAGTGAATTCATAGGGAGTAATGTTGAAAGCCTTCGTTGCAAAATGTATGACGCAAATGGTAACTTATGAGTTATGACTAAGACTGAGATATCTTTGGTATACCATTTCTTAATTTTGTTATTCAAATATATTGGAAGTTGAGGGTTTGCTAAGAATAAGTTGTGGTTCCATATTTGTTCTTCTACATTGGTTTTGTACAATTTATGAATACATAAATACCTATAGTTATTGAGAAACAAATATCGAAGTTTTTTAAACTGAAACCTAGTGATACTTCTACTTCGTATTACTTACTACTACTTACTACTCTATATGAGTACACATTGTTATGATCTTTAATAAGCTGGGAAATGTATATTCCTTTCCGAGTTGAAAATGACTAATGAGCTTTGTCTAAAAAATTTGGCAGGGTTGACTTGCTCCGAGGATGATATATATTACCCTGGGATCCTGTCAATCATTGTTGGTCCCCTTGGTCTAAAAATGAGATTTACTTGGTTCATTGGGCACATAAGGATAGCTGATTCTGATTGGGATGAGAGGGTTTGGAATTGGTCCAATTCGGATTTGTTACCTAGCGTCTGCGAGAGAGTTTTTAGCCGACCGTAGCTACCAATTTCATCAGATATCAGAAATACAATGCTGATAAATAGACCAAAAAACCATTAAATTGGCAAAATATTGAACAGCTATTTTATTCGGAAAACGTTTAACGGAAACCATCCTCCTTTATTTCATTCAACACAGACGCAATTGTACAATCACTTCATGTAATTGAGCACACATTTTTTCTTTAGTCTCCAATCAAATTACTTCACTATGGATAATCTTAATGCGGTTGAAGAACTCACTTTACATACATTACTGCGATTTACATATATACATCCATCCGCTCTCCACTTCCGCTGGTGCCATTTATAGAAGTGTAAGCATAATTAGTTGTTTAGTCTTAGGTTTAGTTATACTACTAAATAATATTACAAGGTCAGCAAAATTATAGAATAGAGTGAAGTATACGTAAGAGCAAGATGATGTGCGGAACTGAAATTAATAGCAAAAAGTCAGTTTTATACAGACTTGGAAGAATAATAAGGAAAATTGCATAACGTTTAGCACATAGTAATTATAATATTACAGGTGTTTATGTATTATTAGGTGCAAAGATAAGGGTGAGTTTGAAGCACCTCAGGTGTGTCATTTACAGCTAATTTGAACAGATCGAGATAAATAAGTAATTACAGACATTACAAAGAGCGTAATTTATGCATCTTGAGACTGAGAGTATGAATAGTTTGTAAATCAATATATTGCATATAGTAAACTTAGATAATTGCATGGCTTTTGTTTGTAAATACAAAATTAGTTATTTTAAAATATCGCCACGAAGGCTTATACTAGACAGGCGAAATTTTGAAGGATGGGAATATTTTGCTCTACTACAAGAAAAACCTACATTTGTGTAGAATTTATTCAGATTAAAGTAAAGGTTCTACGAATGAGAAAATCTTAGACTGAGGAATAGTGTAGAATAACCAGGATATTACTTAGACTATCTGAAGCAGTATTGTAACAATTAAAGCAAAAATAGAATGTCACGTAAAGACATTTGCATACCCAACGTCAGACATTTGAATAAAACAGACTGCAGTTATTTAATTTAAATCAGTATCGATCATATATATTCCTACTATTCATTAGCATGCTAACGCCACATGGTCTGAGTATATCGCCAAGGATCTTCCTCATCCCTTGGAACTCTAGGCCCACCAGTTCTTCCATAAACTACCCCAGTAGACGAAGCATTATTTGCATTAGTATTAGTAACAGTTGTCGAAGATCCAGGAGCCTGTTTGGGTGGATGGTGATGTTGGCTCTGGTGCTGATGTTGGTGATGGGAATGATGATGGTGATGATGTCGTCCTCCAGTAGTAGCAGCTCCAGAAGGATGAGGAAATGGACTTGGTTGAGCACTTCGGGGATGATAAGTGTTATACGTCTGTCCATAATGACAACACTGATGATGACAAGAGGAGTATCTCTCATTAGTTGCCGTTCGCGTTGAAGTCGGATTATAATTCGGATTAGGATTTTGAACAACATAAAACATATTTCCAGAACCTTTCCGTCGCATTCGTTCCAACTCTTGTCTCTTGGTCCGCTTAACGTCAACGCGAATCCGCTCGAAGCCTCGCGGAAGAAAGCGATGTCTTAGACAAAAAAGACGGAAGGTTGTATAAACTCGCCGGGTAAGGGCTTCATAAGGGAAGACTACTTCCAGTTCTTTACGAATCCCCATTATTCTCACGACTTTGACCGTCTCTATTGGGATTCCTAGACCAAGGAAGGAGTTGAGAATAAGGTCGATTTGCTTTTCGGCATGCTCCTGCTCTACCTCTTCCATGGAGAGTTCTATCACGTCTGGAGATGTTTGTGGAATGTGGACATTACGAAAGACGAGGGTTCGATAAGCCTCGTGTATTGCTTTCCATTCTTGTTGAAGCTCCTCAAGAGTCATTGGGACGAGGAAGTCTTCATTGAAGTAGTGAAGGAAGCGGTAGGTTACCCCTTCATCGGAGTTTGCTACCTGAGCTCGAATTTGTTGTAAGGCTGTGTACAGTTTCCACTTTAGCTCGTTTGGAGTCCAGGCCTAAGTAAACCAGAAAGGAATTGTGCATTCATGAAAGGCTTTTCTCTCTCTACAAAATCATAAATTGTTAAAAGCTGGATAACTATTGTAATATTTCATGACATTTCTACTCCATATTTGTTGGCTGGCGAGATGTGCAAAATCGTTTGGAGAAACATAAAAGAACCAATTTGTAATAATTGAATTGGCATATTGAATTATATTACAAAGGCAAAGTTTCCATACAAGCCTGCGAGACTTGTAATAAATTCTATACATCAGATGTGGCTTGCTGAAAGTTGTTGGAAAATATGATTCAGACAGAACTGTCAAGTAAATGAGAACCTCACGTAGGCATCACTTTCCCATGAAATTAAATTACTGACAACTTTATAACGTTCATTCCCTCAAAACCTCAACTATGTTTTCCAACTTATAAATGACAAGTGCTATTCCCCCGAGCGAACCAAATGCCTCCCCAACAGAATAATTAGATGTTGAACAAAATAGCTCATCTAATACTGTTGGAGGACTAACGTGGTAATTTTGTATCCGACTTTTAACAACCTGTCTGCATAATGACAGTGTACTGAAAAGTAACTTTGCTCTCAAACTAACTTACCCTAAACCCATCTTCTTCCGAAGATATTTTCACTGCTGTAGGCATCTTTTCGACATCGTATAACCACAGCTCTTGTAGGATTCTCTTAGGTCTTGAAGTCAAAGCATAAGCCGGCTCATCATCTTCATCAGCAAAGTTTCCAGGGACCATAGTATGGACTCCGACCATCATGCGATTTATCCCAACAAGGTGACACTGAGCCCAAGCATGAGCCATTCGAACCCTTTTGACACGAAGTAAAGTAATAAATACAAGGTGAAATAGAGCAGTTCAACTTCGTTGCTCATATCATCATGCAAGGTTGCGAATAAATATTTTATGGCTGTGCTAGTGGATGTAGATGTAGGTATGCAATCCATTTCTATGACTATATAGCCGGACAGCCACACTGCCACCGTAGGATTCCGTGTGGATTCAGTTGACAATGTACTAGGAGGAATAAATAATGCATAGGACTACTGCCATAGCGTGTCAAAGAGTAGTTTCTGGCATAATTCGGAAAATGTGATAGATGACAAAATGACATACTGCTTAAAAAAATTTGGGTTGCCCCCTTTCTTAGGATCAGAGACGACAGTGGAGTCCATCGTGCTTTTAACTTCGGCCAGATCTTGTGCAGTATAGAGTTCAGGATCAATTTTATGTCTCCAGAGTCCATCAACTATGGCACTAAGGAGGATACGAATGGAGCGGTTTTCGGGAGGCATAGTTGGAACTTTGCATGACAGTTTCCCAGCAAAATATCCTATTAAATTTGGCTTTTCATAGTAGGATTCAGCGTCAAAGTTTTTCTCAGAAGTTGGCAACCCATCTGGAGTCTCTGCATTTGTAAAGATATCGAATAGTTAGGTTACTGAATGAGGATTTTATGGGTGAGTAGTCGTCGTAGTATAAGTAGTTAAATTTCAGGAAATCTCCAAACTATGATATGCGGTCGGTGGTTTAATCTAACCTTACTACTGGTTTATTATTACGGAATGAATTATGGAGCACCAGGACAGGGGAAGATACCAAGGATATCCACATTACAAAGGGAATAGTGGCGGAACGAACTTGATAAATTGCTAAAATTCAGCCAGAGCTTGTCCTAGGGTGAATTTTCATTTTAATAACAAAAGAGAAAAGTTTATTTGCCCAATGTAGTGAATGGAGAATGTCTAAATATTCATGTGGATGAGTTGAGAATAAAATTGCGTATAGGGTATCCCATTCGGAATTCGGATGAGATATCGGTAAGGTTGATTGGTTTCGAATTATAGTCAAAACATCATTTTGGCGAATGGTTTCGAATGGTAAAGGATGAAATTAGAAGGGGTGGGGAAGGGGAAGTTTAGGGTTGAACTAAGTGAGAGAATATGCGCTTTTTAATAAGAATTCAATAATTTGAGAGAAAAAGAGCGTGAGCATATCATCATATTATTACTTGAGGCACCACTCGGTCCACGAGATCTTTCTCCTGGTGGATGAGGATCGAAATCCATGGTTGGAAGGTAATCAAATTCCACATGAATTACTTTATGCTCTTTTCGTTCTGGATCTTGGGTTGAGACGAAAGAAATCTTTTTTGCATTTAAAATAAAAGGCTGCTTCTGGGTCATAATGTAGGTGAGTACGGTACGACGGCAAACGATGTCTGGGAGAACATCCCTTCTGCACAGAAAAATAGTAAAAAGTTCAAAGCGGGATTGAGGGCAAGATTCTTGGATGAAAACTTGCATTGATATAAAACGGAAGTTTGTTAATTTCTTGCATGAAAGGATTCAATTTACAACACATTACACATGCCAAACATTGTTGTTAAATGAATGTAAATAGGAGTACACATTATATACTGACTTATTACAGTACACGCGTACTATGTTCTAGTCTCAGTGAATTATCAATATTTGCTTTACTTTCCCGTGACGATAGATTCTCTTCAGTTCTCAAGAAGTAGAATATTTACACGTACTCAAATTTTACTATCGTTTTTAGACGACACTACACAGAAAAAGGTCAAATAAAAAGAGTTACCTGGGATCAAAATTATTTTTGAGCCATTTAGTCATAAGATTATCTCTTTGATTTTGAGCAGCATTGTGTTGACATCCTTGACATATAAAACTAGGTCCAAGTTCGACTCGCGGATGATTCCGCTTATCGCCCTCAGACCCTTCGGACCCACTCTCATTCCCACTCTCGTCCCCATCCTCTTCTTCTTCTGAAATTAAATAATCAAGCTCATTTTTCTCAATTATTCATAATCATTTTCATCCTCTAACTGTTTGCACACACACAAACACAAGTATTTGAATATGCTTAATCCTGGCTAACTTGGTCTTGTCCTCATCGAATGCAAAAACCCATCCGATCCGATATTCAAAATACAGAATGGACGTGGGCTAACTCATGAGGTGCACATTTAATTAGGACGAGAGATTGCTATTATTCATTTTCCAGCCGAGCTAGCTTTGCCTTTCCCTTAGGTTGTGGATTTAATATTTGCATAACATAAATTGAATAAATTATGGTGCATACACATATGTGTTTATTCTAGTAGGGAAAGAAAAGCAGAAAGGTGCAATCATGAATCGAACTAACAGAAACCCTTCCAATAACTAAATTGGATTGAAACTTTTATTAAAAATGTAATTTAATAATGGACTGCAAGGGTTTATTATTACAAGTTTCGTTTCACAGTGAAGCTTGCTGTTATTCAGTAGGATGAGGCTCAACTTTATATGAATAATTAAAATTTCTTTCAATTTTACTATGATGAATATGAATATAACGTCTCAAATCGATGAGAACTAAACTAGATTGACTTAAGGATTCAGGATAAATGTTCAAGAAACCATATTGAATGCTTCTCTAGTCAGGCGAGTGCTTGTCAGACCTCCAACCTAAAAACAACCAAACGCTACCTGCCTAACAAGTTCTGTCCCACCAGGCATCTGTCTTTCCATAATTTTTACAAATGAAAAATGTAATTTCCCATGGGAAGAATTTTAATCTTTGTAACATGGCCTAGGTAGTTGGCTCGTGGCATTGAGGGAAAAGAGAAAGATAGCATCGTTGAACGAAACTCAATCTAGGATTTTACGCCCACCCAGCCAGTCCTAAGTTCAGTTATAAACCGCACCACATTAAGTTACCAGGAACAGCTACATAGGTTTCCCAAGATCACTACAAAAATCCACTTTCTCCCTGTTTTCATTGCTATTCAAGGCATAACCTTTACTTACTACTACTACTCCTTTCCTTGGTAACTTTATCTACCAATGAAGGTAGTAAAATACAGAATAGGATGTAATACAATAGCAGCAAGCAGTAACCCCACAAAATTGGCACTGGAAAAGGGATCATGAGATAAAAAGGAGTACATTTTTTATAGACATGTCCTATATTTATCCTATGGATCTCTCTGCATATACAGAAAGACTGACCCACTGACCTTTGACACTTCCCCTAGCAGCCGAGGCTGCTCTCTCACTCTCTGCAATGGTAGGCAGTTGAACAGTCAGTCCATACTTTCTCTCCAGAATGCCTGACCCAATTAAAGTCGGGTGGCCCTTTTTATCTATTTTCCCTTCGTAGCAAGTCATCTCCGATGGGATTTTTATAAAACAGGCCGTAGTCAAGTCCCACCTTCTAGATCCTCCCATGTACATGTAACCATCGGGCAGGAGACCTAAAAGCTTAACTTTGTAATCTATCAAGTCTGGGAGTGACTGGTTTCCTACTGTTGTAGCCGTGTTCGTCCCAGACGCTCCCACTACTGTTGGTTGCGCTGAGGTTGTCATCCTACTTGGTTAATGTTCGACAAAGTCTTCAATCTGTGACTTCACTAGAAGTTATAACCCTTCCTGACAACCTGTGACAATAATGACTGAGATGATAATGACAGTAATTGTATTCGTCCTAATGCGAGAAATTTTATCAATTATTTCAACGCGAAATGTGACACGACAACCAGCGGGGAGGCTTGTGTTATCTTGCTTCTAACGGTCTTTCACGGCCAATTACGTTCACTTCAGAGGCTAAAGGGGGTATAGGTCACTTGATACTTGTTATTTTTAATGGGTAAAGGGCCATTATATCATCAAGAAGACTTCTGGGACATTTTAAGCAAGTATTTGCCATTGTCACACTCTAGCTGCCATTACGGCAATGTAAGCTGAGCCATGAGTGGTTTCTATACGTTTAGTCCAGATCCATCACTATTAAATCGAATGTGGATGAACAAAGGTGTGAAATTAGTTGTCATTAAATGCATCGTTTAGTCCATGTTCCAACCTGTCTTCTCTGTTCCGATGTCCTTTAGTTTTACCCTGTCTTTGATGATTTCTACAACAGCTACCTGCCAACGGCTAAGCGATGTTTGCTGCTGCTATCTTCTTGATTAATGGCCTTAAAGACAAAGATTTATCCAGTAGGATTTACAGCGTTTTGTTGATATCCACGAATAACATTATCTCTGTCTAGTGAGAAGATTTGAGGTGACTCTCGATCTGCTGACAATTGGAGCAGCTAGAATGCCCGTAGGAAACAGTCTTAACCCTCCAATCAATCTGAAAAAGGTAGATAAATAGATGTAATATATATAAAGGCAGATGCACACAAATCCACTTAAGATTAACTACCTAAGTTGACATTTCCCGACTCCTTATCTACTGTGGTCAATAACAATAGGGGGGGTATAGTTGAGCTATTTTATATTTTTACCATACATGTTTATTTTACCTTTTTTCACCAAAAGGATTCGTTTCTTACATTGCATTGGGAAATATTACCCTTAACTTTCAGTGAAATGGAGTACAGAAGTCAAAAGATCAAACAAAGACTTTTTCAAGTGAAGGTAAATAACATAAAGCTTTAAAAACATCCAATAGAGTTAAAAGGGTATTGAGTTGTTTGCAGAGTATTGTATATTTAAAATTGTTACAAAGTCAATAGAAATGTTTACATTTGATTTAATCCTGATTGATACTAGTTTTACCTAAACATAAAATATTACCTAACCATTATAAACAATATTGTTTTACGTCACAATTTCTCTATTCGAGGAACTACTTGACTCAGATTGACAGGAATGAAGAAATTTAGCAGTAGCCTCCCTATCAGAAATTGCTACGTAGTAGAAGTAGACAATAACATGTTACCACGATTTATTAGCTATTCTGAAAGCTGTAATTCACAAGCTAAGAAAAATGTTTAATTAGCTTTACACCATGGTGTGCTTTTAAAATTGCATATAAATTATTGTGGTGTCCGAAAATTGAACATTGATTAAACTTTCCTTGACTTTTAAAATTTTCGGAAAAATTTGTTTCATGAACAAAACATGAATAGTTTCAAATTAAATTCAATTTTCATAGATTTAGATTAATTTATTTCAATTAAGCTGATAGACGCTTACAAAAGTTCCTAAGCAAACTGACTTTGTTCCAACCACACCAAACATATTAATAATGCATTCCTGAAGCGAAAAACGAGTGAAAAATTAATGAAGACCAAGTGGAAAGAGCTCTTGGAAAGAGAAATGCTTCTAAATCTCAAGGTTCCAGTTTGAAATTGGATGGGAGTTGTTTGCCAAAAGACAAGAGAGCTCTCTTAACTTTTCCAAAATATATCCGCTCTTATGCACGACATGCCACTTACACCATAGCAAGTCCAGCAATAAGTAATCCGTTTCTGTTCCATATTCTTAGACAAGACTCCAATTTTAACGATATACTTGAAATTTTTAACCTTTGCGATTTTTACCCTCTCTATAGAATCTCCAGACTTTTCCGAGAAGGATTTACAATATTATAACGAAAGTGCTAAGTAACAAGCTTTTTCGATGTATTAAATAGTTTAAATATAAAGAGAACGCTAGGGAAAGTGTAAAGCGGATGGTATTATAATCTCAGCACAGGGAAAATGCATTCTACAACGGATAAAACGAAAGCTCTTTTTTATCCTATTTCCAACGGCGTAAGCACAGTTAATAGATTCTGCCCCTGAAATCCGTAAATGCATGTTGGTGATGATAAAGAAGGAAATAAATGTGTACACAAATACTTAACAAATATACCTATAACAAATCTACGTAAACTTTTCTATTAACGAAAGCTTACAAATAGATTTAAAATAAGGAGCCTCTCTTTAAACGTATACAGAGTATTATAAAGTGATTAAATATAATATCATTAGATTCTTTCATAATAAAAAATACTCAAGCTCGAATACTAGCACCACCTCGTTTAATTTGCTTTGAGCTTTTGCCTGAATAAAATGGTTGGTTTGAGAAAGAAAAAGTTAAACCAACTTTCCAGGAAAGTAAAAACCTTTCAGTGATGTCAAAGAAAGTAGGGGAAAAAGAGGAGCATCTCTCAATTTAATTAGAGAATCTTCGTAAAAATGTAATCGTGGGTCTCAGGGTTGCATCACTATTAGTGGATTGAGCCGTTAATGTTCAGCTATGGACGGTGAATTATTAGAATTTGATAAGCAAACTATCAAAAGGTGATACACACAACCTTTAACTAACCTCGCCAACTGTATATCCTGGTAACTAAATTATAGTAATTTAAAAACCTAGGCCTTCACGTTATTGAATGCAATTTTCTATACCTCTACCCCAAAATGTACACATTTTACAGTTTCATCATTTCTCCTCAAACAAACTTTTACCCCTGAACTAAATAAAGTTATCAAGTAATGCAATAGAAAGCTCCCCATCCTTCTTTGCTCCAACCAGCTTAGCCATATTCCACTCCAAATAAAAACTTTCACCTTTTTCTAAACTTTCTAAAGCCTGCTTCATTTTTTCAATCCATTCTTTAGCCCACTAACCATTCCACAACTAAATGTAACAAACTGCTTCCATCCTGCTACCACAGTAAAAACGCTGCCCTCATTTTTAGAATCCCAATAGTAAAGTTCCAGTGGCAGATACCGTTATGCTACTACTCTTCCTGAAACAACCTCCACATTCTTTATTTGCAGAATCCTCCCAAGATTAAATCTTTTATACAGAGAAAGAAAAATCCCCATCTGACACAGCCAGAAAACCTATAGTTTCCCAGCAGCTGACTTTCACTCTCTTTTTGTCACAAAAAGGGAAATCACAGAGTAGCAGCCTCCACCAACCTCATTCAGTCCTTCCTTTTTCTAGTATTTTTATAGAAAGAACTTCTAGTCCCTTTTTGTTAATTTATATCCAATCCATTACGGCCAGAAACCCTCCTGCCAACTTAACATCTCTTAATTCTTCCCGTCTATAGGAAGTCTACTGAAGGGGGCAAGAGATAGAGAAAATTACTAGAGAAAACATTTACCACTGTCCAGAAGTACATCCAGTAGGAGTATCAGTAATAGTAGTAGTAGTAGTAGTAGTAGTAGTAGTAGTAGTAGTAGAAGTAGTAGTAGAGGTAGTAGTAATAATAGTAGTAGTAGTAGTAGCAGAAGTTGTAGTAGTAGTAGCAGTAGTAGTAATTGTAGTAGTAGTACTTTCTCTACTTTAAACTACAATGGTTAAACTAGGATAAAGTAAAAACTAAAAGAAGTTTGTGCAGTTGAGAGGGACCGCAACGAGAAAGTGAAGTCCTCGAGTGATTTCTCTCGTGAGCTTTCGTTCCTCTCCCAAATCGGACTAACCAGCAGTCTCGTCTTTTGGCTCCGTTTATGGTGCAAAATTTACAAGCTCACTTTTAGAAGAAGCAGTAGATAGCTTGATGTGCCTCGGTCCAAATAACCATGTCCTTACATTTGGTTTGTTACTGCAAGTACGCCTAGAAAGCTTGGAGTAAAGTAAAGTAACGGGTGAATGCAGGGAAGGGAATATCGGGGAATAGGAAAAGCCATAAAAACTCCCGTGGCTAGATATTAAACCAGAACTACTCTAAACCTCGGCACATAGCCGCCCTTGATTAATAAGCGATTCCTCGTTTGCATACAATCTTACTACTAAAAAAAACTACAACTACAATCCTTACTACTAGTAATGCTGTTATGATTCTTGGTACTTGATAGAGTTTAGGTTTTCTGTACTTGATGTTTTAGAACCCAATCTATAGTGTTTAGTGTACGTTGATGTAAATATCTTAAAGTTATAAAATATAGTTGCCCTTATGCAATAACCCGCGCCTTGTAAGCGCTGTCACGTTTCACTACTCTATTTTACTATTTATAAGAGTATAACAGAGCCGAGTGGTGAGAGTAAGGATCAGAAAGAGTAGAACAGAAGCACAAGAGAAAGTCAGTTGAATTATTCTTTGGTTAAAACTTTCCCCATCCGTGTATCCTTTCTCTCAAGTGATAAATCCTCAGGATAACTTATCTAACCTGGAAATAGCAAGCTAGCCTTGAATTGTGAATGCCTTGAGGAATGAAGGAGGGTGGAATAATGATATACTATATATTATTTAAATACTACTAACTGGAGGTTGCTTCTAATATATTGAGACTGTACGAGATTGATTGGGTGATAATGGTAATTTACATATTCTTTAGACTCTCATATTTTACTATAATTGGAGTTGACATACTGACATTTTCGGGAACAAAAGTTGATTAAAGGGTGAGACATAAATTTTAGTAATGTTCGTAATGGATTAATGTCACTCTTTAAATGCTATGTGGTTGCGTCACCTTAACTAATTTCAAAGGACTTAAAAATTGGACTAATAAGGGAGATAACTTATGCATAAACGTTATTTAAACAAAAACATTCATTCCACTCGTGCGTTTACTGCTAGCTAAAATCCTACGAAAAGCAGGAACTCAATTTATAAGCCAAACAAAAAATCGTACTACACGACATAATCCGTATGAGTAAAACATGGTACTTGAACTGGAACATGCTACCTAAAGTAGAAAAACGAGGAACTTAAATCATGACGCATCGAGCTACATTATGTTATTTTACTTACATTTAAGAAGTACATACACATTGGATCGGAACACCACCCTTGTGATTTTTTCTCCTTAAAAATTGAGAGAAAAGTTTGGCCCAGTACTCTAGTCTAGTTTTAATACGATGGTAACTTCAGCAAGGGTTCGAATCAACTTGGGAGAAAGTTCAGGGGCGTATGAACAAGCAAGGACTATGTGGATAACATTGGTAATGGTAATTTTGTGTACCTACAGTATCTGATCTAAATTAAAAACAGTTATGTCTGTGCATAAGTCAGTTAAACAGCACGGTGTACTTTAATCTTTGGATGGTATGTAATTTGCATGATACAAGTTATCGATTATAGTAATGTACCTATGTTTAGCCAGTTGGATATGATGAGTACATATTTTGGTGTGAAAACTCTCAGTAATGTCGGTCTACATGCCTTGCGAGTAGAGCTAAATCGTTTAGTGTATCTGTTAATATTTGGCCAGAGCTAACAAAAGCTAGGATTAGGTCAAGGAAGAAGGGAAAGTAAATAAACTCGGTTGAATTTATACAATAAGCTTGCCAAGTTTTGGCCCAAAGTTGAAACTAAGTTGATTTCAGATGTCGATATAATACGAATTAGTTAGTTGTATACATTCCTAGGAGAGTATAATATTTCCATCCCTTCAACAGATTTATTTATACTGCTACTAATCTCAAGACTGGGGAAAGTTCCAGGTTATGAGGCAAGAGTAATGTACAACAACAACAACTAGAAAATAATAAACGTCTGGTGGTCTATGTAACAAATTTGTTTAGTACAAAACAAAACCCAAGGCTTCTCTAACTATCATTACTTCTCGTGTATGAAAGGTGGAGTTTTGTTCGACGAAGGTACGCTATTATAACGAGGCACTTTCATTATTAACTTTCTCCTAGCGGAGGATGAATCCTTTCCTCAAGGGTTCAACAAACGATTTGTGGTCTGGAATATACTATAATTTGCAAAAGATTTATGCAAACTGTACACATAGAGTTGCTACAAGTCAGAGGCTGAAGATTAGGTAGAATCATTGCTATCGTTATTAAACTTGAGCTGGGCTGGGTTAGTACTTTTTAGCCCGATGATACTTGAGGCAGTTTATTTGGCTGTGTGTGTGAAGAAGCTCCATGAAAGATAGCGAGAAGGCAACGATTACTATGATTATATAAATTGTTTGACGGTGAACTAGCAGTAAGTGAAGTGTAATACTTCAATGTATAGTTGGTGGATAAGACTTTAAAAATTTCCTCCAAGACCAGAAAAACACTTAGAGAAGAAGAGTTGGATATAATGAATTGAAAACATTTAAAGACTACTGGAAGGCGTTTTTAATATTAATAGTCTTCGCACTAGGAAAAGAAGTCAACGTATTTTATAAAATTTTACTATTTTGGGATATGAAATTCCGTAGCCAGGTGTAGAAATGGGGAACTTAGACTATTGAATAAATAGAATAGAAATTTTTTAAAGCACGTAGAGTATTACTACTGCAAGATTAACAGGAGATGTGATATCCAAATAGCATATCAGATTTAGTAGTGAAGCTAAACTTGCTGCAATTTGTAGATAAAGTTAACCAAGAAAAGTTGCCAGAATCCCTTAGGGAAAACCTTGTGTAAAGTAGGGGCTTTAGCATTTTTATATAATTTTTAGATTTTGATGTGAGAACTTACATTACTTTTATCTTACGAATTTTTAGGATGAGCATAAGTTAATATAAAAAATGCTTCAGAGTTGTTCCAGAAGAAGTGCTTTATTTCAAGGTTGAAGAAATCTACGCTACTACGAAAAAAATTGGGCTTTAGCATTCCAGTTATTTTAGAATTTGCCAATAAAGTGAGGGTAATAAGAGTTACCTCTCGAAACTCTCTCGACTCTTAGTTAGTTAGTAATATTATTTCACGTTTGCAAGCCAGTGATAGTAGCAATTGGGGGTGGTAGATGCAATATTAAGTCTACATTGTGCTTCCCAAAGACATACCAGCATACATTATAAATACACCGAGCATCATTTGGTGACAAGTGCCAAACATGTACGAACCTCGATAACCACCCTTACTAGTCCTGAATACTAAACCACCCTAGTAACTACATTACCATAACCGTCATCGGTGATCGGTCGAAAGTGCGAATTTTTTTGTTCGAAAGCCATAAGTTCGAAAAACAAGAGTTCGAAAAAAAATTAAT
>JAQFZX010001429.1:0-30086 GCA_034682405.1 Hydroisotoma schaefferi | reverse complement strand
TGAGCTAAAAAGTTGTAACTTTAGTTACTAAGAACTTTTTGGGAAGAATTTTTTCCCCTTTTCCGAAGAATTTTGGGCACCCCTGTATTTTGTTTAAAAAACGCAACCAATTTTCCTGTTTTTGACCATCCTTTTGTGTTCCTTGATGATAATTTCATAATCATGATTATGACAGTGACAGTGTTTCTGCACTATCCAACTGAAAAAGTTGAGCTGGGGGTTCCTAAAAATGTCGAGTTTCTTTTATAGTTCTGCAAGGTCTTCATTTGATATGCTACTGAGGTTGCGAAGTTCCCGTATTTCCTGTTTTAATTCCCCTGGGGCTTAAATACTTCGAGAAGGGAAAATAGGAAATTCCATTAACATGGAAAGATAGGGAGGAATTAAACCGGAGGGGGAATTAAAATGGGAAATACGGTGAATAGGGTATGGAAAAGGGACTCAAGGTTCAAGATCAAGATTCCTTTTCAGTAAACCTTGCTAACTTTAACTTTATTTTTTTCACTGTACTCATTCAATCCAAGTCTCTCTTTAAGAAACGGTTCTGCTGCATCTTTCTAATAAATAAATCCTGTCAGAAAAAAGATTTCTTAAGAAATTGTGCTCTAAATCTCTCTTGCTTTGGGAGCTTTATAAGAATTTTATGATTAAAGTTAGCCAAGGCTAAATGGAAAGAGGAAAATTAATTTTCACAAATTCAGTGAAAAAACGAAAAAGTGTACAAATTATGAACGTCCAGTCTCCAGTAATGACTTGTTTTTTTTGGTGTTTTTTGATGTAATTTACTATGGCTTAGTTTAAGGTTTAGGTTATTTAATTGGTAATTTCCAAGGTTTGTTAAGAAACAAACGTGTATGCAGTATGCATCTTGGGTAATTTAATTTAAGACAACGAATGAAGCAATAATAATTATTGTTATTGTTAAACTAAGTTTGGCCATGCCAGGTTTTTATTTTTCCCGTATTAATGATTTAAAGTTTAAATACTTTCCTCATCAAATGCTCTTTCCTCATTTCATTAAATAGGGTGTAGTGCCAATATTATGACCTCCAATAAAATTCGCAACTGCTATTAAAGAACTTCCATAAAACGCTAAGGGATAGAGTATGAAGTGAAACCAATCAGTCTATAAAAGTACTTTTATCCTCCATTTGACGTTAAAGAAGCAACTGCAGGTTTTATGGACACTTGTAGTTGTAATTAAAATAAAACTGCACATTTCTTCAAATTGTGAATTTGATTAGGTAGATTGAAGATGGTTAACAACCGTAGTCTTACAGAGCACACGTGTACGCGTATCTAGCGTGGACGACTGGGTCTGCATGACCTTCATTTGCAGTAATTCAGCGAGCAGTAAAAACATGCAATAAACTATTCAGTTAAACTATCCACTTTTAACGATATAAGGGTTTTTTTAGTTTCATTTATGTACTGAAATGACAATAAAGCATTGTATAAAATTTAAATGTGAATTAAATCGAATCGCGTGCGACTTGAGGACTTGGTCGCATCACGGGTAGTGTGTATCATCATATCGATAAGTGCAATTAACCAAAACGCTTTGTCCATGACCGGAAGGGGGTGGATGCGATTTCTGAATGATATAATTGGATTAGGAGTTGGAGTTGCTTTGGCTTTGGGAAATGTTATTGAACTTCGGTAAAGAGGTTTTAATTGATCTTTAAAATTTATAAGTTGTAAAAAATTATTATAATTCGGTATGCAGATGTCATAAGCTGAGTATGAAGATTGGTATTTAAGCTTCATTTATAACAAAAAGAAGGCAAAAATAGTCGACGAACTTAATCAAGCATGAAAAATATAACTTTTAAAATCATTTTATTTTTCTCCCAACAAGCAAATAAAAATCCAATTAAATTAAAGTACGTCTCCAATTTAGTAGTAGAAATCGACCATACTTCGCCCTTAACGCCCACTACAGAACTGCATACGGATTCCCCGAACTCGGTCAACCCCGTTTGACGTCATTCCTCTTGAAACCCCCGTCATGATATGTTGATGTTCATCTAAACTTGTAATGTTGTGGGAGGTTATCTTCTTGTTACTTTCATATGTCATTTTGATCGCTGTATTATGTTAGCTGCTGCAATAATTTCATCACACAAACAAACAACATTCAGCGTCAAAGAACTCGGTTGTTTTGTGTCAACTAGAACTACAGTTGTGGAATAAGTTTAACTTTACGTATTGAAAGAAGTAAAAAGTTAAGATAGAAAGATGTTTCTTGACAGGAAAAATATGCTTTGTGGTTATTTTTACTATTAAAAAATTCAGTTAGGTGTAATATGGAATTATGGAAATAGGGAGTGCAGTGCTTGGTTGAAAGTAAGCAAGCAGGATTTCCCCAACGACGGCAGCAACCATCCTACTCATAATTTGGGGATTGGGATTGGAATTTAGAATGGCTGTCCTTGAACTTTGGCATTTAATTCGGCCGTAGAAAGCTTGTCTGTTTTATGCACAAAAAATATTCTAAGGGCAAGAATGAAAGGGACTTGGGATTTTGAAGGATTTGTTGAGTTCTTTTGTAGATTTTGTTGAGAAGTTTGATTCCATCCATCTGCAAGTTAACTTAAGTACATGATGTAAGTATGTACGACTTGACGCAAGAGGATTAAGGGTGATACTCTGAATACAACACGAGAGATAAGAACATTGTGTGTAGTTTCTTTTTATGGCTCCTAATAGAACGCTTGGATTATTGTATTATTTTATTGTAAAAGCATAAGCTAGTTGACTACCTTCTTGGCACATCGGTAATGGTAATGATATGATATTAAATACAATGCTGGATATATTACTTATTATTGGGTTTTGGGTAGTAAAAAACACCACACTAATAATTGAATATGGATGTTACGTGGATGAAGAGCTTGAGTTGTATCCCATGATCCATGACCATGCATCCATTCTGGCCTTCTTCAGCTTGAAAAACGTACTCGTGTTTCTTGATTTTTACTATGCTAGCGTTGTTTTTCTTTGAGTTCTTTCTATCTGTCTGCAATATGTGAAGATTTTAGCAAAGTTCTCCATTCCAGGAGCGTCGTATCGTACATAACAAGCCTAATAGGTTTTTATTGCTGCTGGTGTGTTATTAAAGATATATTGCCTCAGCTTGCTGCTGGTGGATGTGTTAAAATTGAAGCCAAGGAAGGGAAACTCCTCTCGAACAAGTTGAGTTTATGCTGAAAGTCCTAAGTTAAGTTCTAAGGATGGAGTGATAGACTTACCCCATGATGATTTCGCGAATTGCGAATATTTATTTCCCTACCCTTGTATTCCCCTTGAGAATGGATGGAAGGAATGCAATGCTAGAGCTAGTGTACGGTTTTGCCATGCATACGACTTATTTCGTATGATGTGTTTTAGCTTTGAGTTTGAGTATTAGTCATTGGTTTGGTACTCCTTACTTTCTGCTTACGATGGGGATTCTCGTATAATGTTAATGTATGTATCTATCATTATCATCATCGTCATACATGGATTTTAGCAGTTAAGAGGTACACTCTGTAAAACACTGGTCCATCCATCGCACATATTTCTACGTGTTTGAACCCCCTTTTACTTTTTGCAAGGAATTGTATGTGGTAATAGTAAAGCTTCAAGCTAGCGGCGCAGTTTACATATGCCTACCTACCTTAACTTGGGGTCTTTACAAATCCACGTTACTCGTTGGATCTTTCACTCTTTAGAGGCAAACCTCTGACTCAACAACGTCAACATTTCGCGAATTCTATTCTCTCTGTATTTTGTTGAGAGAAGTCAAGAGGCATACTGCTGAGCTACTTGTATAGGGAGTCTTTGTTGTTTCTGAAATCAAGTCTTAGCAGAAGCTTTTTGGATTAGAATCTTGAACTTAAACTACAGGGAGTTAGAGCTTTTTAGCTAAACTTATGATTTTTATTGAAGTTTTTGAAAACGTTTGATTGAAAAGGAAGAAATTGGGTTGAAAAATGGCATTGGCAGCGACTTCAAATGTTTTCGATTCCCTCGAGAATGGCTCATCCCTTGGGATGGCAGTACTTGATAGCATAATAGGATGGGATTCTTGGTCGATACAATCAATCAGGAAAGCTGTCAAGGAACGAAGGAAATCGTGAGAAGGGACGGACAGGAATGCATGCAACATGGGAGACTTGAGAAAATCTTAAAATCGTAAGATTTGCAATTTAGTACTAACAATCTAAACCTTGCTAAAGCTTAGTTTATTGGATATTTAGCGTTTGATAAATAGGAAGGGAAAGGAGAGCATATGTATGGGTTAGAGAAAGTTACAGGGCATTACGTATGCTTGTATTCATGGATTTATCCACTCAAGCGAAGCGTAGAAAATAAATAGTTCAAGAGGTAAATCAAGTTGTTTATATGCAAATTGCTCAATAGAACTGTATGCCATTATAATGTAAACAAATAGACTGACTTAATTCTCTCAATTTAAATATGTCAGAGACAGGAGAGAGAGAGAGAGAGAGAGGGGGGGTCCATTCCAGATTGTGTCGAACAGAAATAAAGAGTAGGTGGTTGTGTTGACGCACACATTTCGTTTCACGTTAGGAAGCTAAAGCTTATGCAGCTGCAACTGTCAAAATTTTGCATAACTTTTTTTGGGCTTCGATATCATGTGCAGTGGGTTCTGAAGTATTTGGAAAAGTAAAGCTTCTTATCTTAATTCCTGAGCTTAGGGTGGATTACTTACACTATTTTATACATTTCGGGATCACCTGACTTTCACTTTGTAATTATAACAATTGTGACGCAAGTTGGCGAGCTCTTGGTAAAAGGAAGGGAGGTAGTTGCAGGGCAGAGCAGGAAAAAAGTGCAATGCTTCTGCGACGTCATTGGTGAATCTTTGTATGCTTGATGTAGTATATAAATTACTTTATGTACTTTAATTCTATCCAGTAGTCATGTTACGATTCAATGTATATGCTGTCCCCAGTTGCCTAAGAACGTACATGGAGAAAGCAGAAAGAAGGTGACGTCTAAAAGAAAGAATCCCTGTTGCCATTGCATTAGCATTGAAATAAAATAGTAATAGAAATGTCAAAGGTTGAGTTCGTATAGTAAGTAAGAGTAGTGATGATGTAAAGGGGAAGGGTTAAAGTTGGGTGGAACATGAACGTGACTGCTTCTCATTAGATTAGATTGTCCTATTGAGCTTAGAGTTTATTATTTATATTTGGCCCAAATTTACTAATATTGTAGATATTGTCTCTGTTGACGTCTCTAATTGACGAGAAAGAAAGAATCGACTCGATAATCCAAAAATATTCAACTTTACAAGTAATATCTATTCTTTCTTGTTGCAATTTTTATCATGTAGATCGGAGTTAATTTATGAATGGTAGTTTGTTAAGCTTTATGATAGAAATTGACACAGCATAAAAAATGCATCGAAGTGTTTTCCGATTATGCATTTTATCCTGTGAAAATGGTTCTCTAGAAGTTAGAGTTGAGCTACAGTAAGTACACAGTATAACTATCGAATACTACGCAGTAATTGGGTTAGTTAATCACTCAACATCAAAGTAACCTGCATTATATGCCAATAATTCCATCCCATATGCAAAATAAGCCTCTGGGCTAAAAACGCTGACTTAAGAAGATAGAGATGCATGATGCATCGACATGTTATCATTCTATAGGGAAGAACATGATGCATATCTTTTATCTTTCGTGTTATATCTCTTCAACACATGTCTGTATTCCGTTTCAGAAAGGAGTAATAACTTTTTCGTCGTAATACTAATAACGATGTCGTTCTAAGAATTCGTTCTTTATTTCCCTAACCGTTCAGCAGGATTTTTGTATCATAAAGGCTGTGTGATGTGAATAGCCAAATATTGCGAAAATTTGTAATGCTTGCGAAGGATTGGATTGTGCTTGTGTAGTGTTAGTGTAAGCTGAAGTTGAAAGAGTACAGGGTTAGGTAGGATGTTTTCGTAATGAAATTTTTAGTTCTTTGAATCCATTTCATAGAGAGTTATGTGTTTGTTGATGTAACCTAGTACATGCACGGGTTGGTTTTGGTTTGGTTAAATAACGTGGATCACAGATGTACACAGATTCGGTTACCATTTCCTCCAACAACGTAGAGAGATAACTAGGGTACATTGATTTGAAACTGAAGAGTATAAAATAACGTTTTAAAAGTTGAGTAACATAAGTAGCAATAAGCGTATGTATGGCATAAGTAAATGCTAAACGTTGCAGATTTCTTTCTTATATTTTTCTGCGATCCACTGCTACTGCATAGATAGTTGCCCTTACGAGTTGGTAGTTTGTGGGTGGTAGGGTACACATATTTAGCAATAGTCGGTTGTATAATTTTCAAGGCAAGCCTTTTCATAGACCATGGCATGAGTATTATGGACTGAAGACCGTTCAACTCTTTAAGACTCTGCCCTACGCTTTTAAGTTAGTATTATGAATTCAGAAAGCAATGTGGGGATGGTTTTTCTCTGAAGAATAATAATGATAGTAAAAGGCAAACAACTTTCTGCTCAATAATGCGTCATTTTGTACGGGTTAGCAAATATTTTGGTCGATGTTATTGTTATGTATGACGGAAAGTAAGCATGTAAGCTGTGATTTTTACAATTTGCATTATTCATCGGGATTCGATAAAGGGCTGCAATGAACTCTTTTAGCAAAGCAAGTTCAGCACAAATTAGGTAGAGATGGGTTGTTCAATGCTGTATGCATGTGATGGCTGTTGAGATTGCTATGCAGATTTGTGTGACATAAGAAAAAAATTCGCCAACTGCGGAGAAAAATGTGCAAATCTCGATAAAAACAGGTGAATGTCCTGCAGCTGGGCTTAATGGTCGGGATTGGTCGCAAATAATATATTAATGTGCATGCATACGGTTCTTTTACAGTCTTAATTAACTTCTAGCTCTAGCCCAGAATGATAAAGCATATTGGAGGTGAAATAGCTCTAAGATTGGTTTGGTGGTGTATAATTCAAGTAAAAATTTGACTGGCACCCGAAAGGGGTACTTAACCATAGTTCTTTAAAGTTGGAATGCTCTGTTTGTGTGTATTTAACTCTATACTTTTACTTTTATTGCGGCGAGTTATTAATCCTAAAAAAAATTAATGATTGAACATCCTTCAGGTGTGTGTATACGTCCGTCCGTCGAAAAATGATATCATGTTCCAATGAAATTCTGTGTACAAAATATACTATCCACATTTGTTTATGAGGTAGATTATTGCGGCAGCGTATTACTATGTAATTGCATGGAAAGATAATCTAGAAACAAGAACAACCAACCAACTTAGCAATGCAATGGTCCTGGCCCGTAGCAACAAGCCGCACACACTGGGTTTTCTATAGCTAGGTAGCTTTAACTTAGGTAAATACTGATCATGAGAGTAATTTTTTACCGTCAACTTATTTTTTACAAAAAAAGACACACAAGGTAAGCCAAGGAGATTATCTAAACAGAAAATTACTGCTAAGTACTAACTAACTGGTGTGGCTGATTTTTCATTTATTTTTCCAAGCCAAGCTCGTTGCTTACAATCAGTCAGCACCTTTTATATGCATTCGTCATTCCATTTGTAGTGTTACAATATTTTCACTATACTCCTGAGCTGACTGAAATAAGCAGTAAGTAAAGTAGTGGTTTAGCTCAGCAGTATGATGAATTTTTATTATTATTTATAAAGCATGCATAAGATTGGATTATTCCAGATAATACGTGACCTAACAAGGACACTTCGAGGTCATATTATTTCCAATAGAAAAGTTTGCATTGTATTCCATTTATTTTGTGGTCTTATGTGTATTGTTGGTAATATTTCTCCTGGAAATGAATGAAAGGAATTATTGTCAAACTCAAACTAACACACGTTTAGCTTTAAGCATATTGAACATGCAATCAATCCACACCAGTAAGTTCTAGTTAGTTATTGCTGCTGATTTTAAGCGAAATAGATGCAAATTTAGCCAAAAGTTAAAGGCTGAAACTTGATCTTTTCTTAAAATGAGTTAGAATTTCATTCATTCTTATGCACATGCTTCAAGTTCATTGGACTCTTTAGCGTATCCTGTTACTTAGTTATCTCGTTTTAGCTGAGCTTGCTTGTTACTGAGTACAATGGCTGTTGATACTGTAGGTGGGGGTAATTATAATTATAATCAGAATCACTGAGTTGAATGAGGTAAGCAAAGCATTACAAATTTTACCAAGGCGCATATCCGAGGTTGTTGAGTTTAAATCTTGCGATGGTTAATGCAGCATATTGTAGCAATTCTGTATGTATTTATGTATGCAATTGCAATACTTTTTTCTCTTGTAATGGTAGAACCAAGCACTTCAGCAAATAATAAGGTCCACGGTTAGTTCGTAGTATCCAATCGACATCGACAAAAATAGAGAGTAAAGCTTAGCAACAAGAACAACCCGGTTCAAGGCAGTGCAAAAATCGACCGGACTGACACGAGCAGAAGTGTTACCTAAATGTTTCTCTCCTATGTACCTAAAGAAAGACGTACGTAAAGTGAAATAAATGCATACATATGCACTCTTTCTGTTTATATTCTGAGTTTGTTTGGGAAAATTAGCATGCATGCGACTTTTTTTCGCAAATCGACTCACTTTGAATCATGCATTTCATTTGTACGCTTTGCAATTGGATTTTTTCCTGGAGAAACTACCAGTATAAGTTGACATGTATGGTTGAACGGCATTGAGATGACATGGCATTGATCAGTCACTTGGGCATGCCTGATGCATGCATGCCTAGAGGGATTAAAAATGTAATTGTGATGTTGTTTGTGCAGTGAAAAAGAAATGAAAAACTCAAATCAAGCTAAAAAGAGATGATAACGAAATGAAAAATTTCTTAACGTTTGTTTCGTTTAAAAGTTGACTTATGCTATTATTTTTTAAATAGTGTAGTAATTATGCATTATATTTATGGATTGAGTAAAGTTTCATGTGGTTGACATGAGGTATTAGAATTTTAATTTGTGTTATTCAGCCAAATTGTGTGCTTTTAATTGTTTATTAGTCATGGTAGTTGAAGGCTAGTGGCAGTGATAGTAGCACGGACGATATCTTCATACGTAAAGTAGCATAAGACGACCTGAGTTCGATTTGAGTTAGTGAGTGTAAAAAGTAAAAAACTTATCAAATGAGTAGGATTCATGGAATAAGTGGTATTATGATGATCGAACGAATGCTATACACACCACAGGCGTGGTTTATAGCAAAGTTTTATTCGAATAAGGTTTAAGCCAGCAAGTCATCGAAGTAGTAGTGGTGGTTTTAGAGTAGAGTTGGAGTTAGCGATGAAGGTATAACCAAAAATCTATACTGTCCTTTAGCAAGGTCATGGCTTCAAGGTTTTTGCAAACTTCCAACTCCGCCCATCTTCCACCAGCTTTTTTCGCATAGAAGCTCTGTTCTCTGCAAAATCTGATGATGACATAGCACGTACGTACAGGATTGCTCTGAGCTCTGTAGAGTGCATGAAATGAATGCTCCATGTAGAATACATTTATTTAATAGAGAAGCACTCCTACTTTACTACAGACAGTATGGTGGGGTTTAAATGATAAGTATAAGTGGTAGTGGCAGTGCGCCACTTTGGACTGTAATCGAAGAATAGCGATGAAGCTCTACTACTTTTACTTAACGTGTTCCCCCAGAAAGTTCCCCAATCGTCGTTATAAAAGTTTGTATAAGCCTTCTTCGCCTTTGTCATGTGCAGAAATATATTTGCCCGTATTCAGTTGTAATGTGGATGGTTGCTGTCGTTTTTTATTTTTGGGAAATAGTCCATCCAGTAGAGAAGGCTGGGATGGAAGGTTGTTGTTTGTAATGGTTTGTTTTCAACTTTGATGACGTAGTTTTTGTATTCCGAGATTAGACGTTTGCTAATTTAGGAAGGTTTGTTACGTCCAGAGAATGGCCATTCTTCCAAATATGTGGTGTAATGTAATGTAATGTTTATGTATGTAATGCTGGAGATTTGATCAAAAGTAAATTCTGTATTTGGCTTCTCTGAGGTGGTAACTTTTGTTGCTGTTGCTGTGCAATACTCAAAGTCAAATTATGAGTCATTTTTTCGATTAGATAGGTACTCATATTTACGAAAGAAAGCAGATTGCTGGTTTGCTGGAGGAAATAACTATCTAAACTCGTGGGACTGTGAGTGATGAAATGATGAACCAACTATTTTACGTTTAACTACAAGCATAAGGTTAACGATTTCTGAGAAATGGGAGTTTGCTAGACTGGGTGGAAAAATAAAAACTACATGGGATTTGCTCTTGAATTAACTAGGTTTAGTATTTCATCTCGGAAGGATATCTCAGTAGTTTTTGGGTAGATTTCGGACGACGAAATGGTAAAAAGGCTGTTGCTAATTAAATCAACCAAAACCAAGGTTTAGTATTCATTACTTACAACGGACCAGTCTGTCAGGAACAGGAGTTATGGGGTTTTGTAAGCATTACCTCAAGGGATGGTATAGCTCTGTTGGCTAGAATCCTGAGTTAGTAATTATCTGAATTTAATGGAAAGGTAAGACGTCTCTCAAGCCTTATCAAAGCGCAGTACCATCATATCGACCTTCAACCATCGTCAGTGCAGCATTCAATCTAAGCAGCAGCAGCAGGAAAACAGCTTTACTCCTACGCTTTGACGTCAAGGATTTAAATCGATTTTGCTCTTCTGTGAACAAAAGAATTATACCCAGAGAGTTAGCCAGTGAGCTATGCATGCAGCAGCCCTGTATATTTATTTCTACCTACTAGCCTAGCCTAGATTGAATTGCATTACAAGTAGTACATTTCTACTTGGGATTCTTGGGGGGTATCAGATAATGCAATGAAAGTTTCATGGGCAACAGATACAGAGAAGTTTCCGAGTTATGTCAGCAGAAGAAGGGAAATCCATGCAGATTCTTGTAAAGATAAGCGTAGGTTTGGTAGGCTGCTAAAGAAGTTGTCAGCAGCAGGCCGGTAGGTACTCACAGGAGTCTATAGGCACTACCCGTGTTATGAAGATGGTTTACCCCGTTATCCAGAGAAAGCTCATAACTGCGACCTTGCCCTATTTTAGCCAGCCTTATTCGGTTGATTCCGTCCTAAGTAGTATGGAAATAAATCTATGTTCCGTCGCACTACCGGTCGGTAGGTTGGATGGTGGTTTAGTTGCTTTCTTTTCTTTGCTACTGGTGCATTCGAGAGCACATTAAGTGGTAAAAGTTCAGCACGGGATACTATAGGTATAATCATGGACTACTTTTCGTTGGGTGGTGACCCGGTTTTACTTCCAGAATGCGGAGGTCGATCTTTCCCACTTCCGCAAAATTTGTTTCCATCTGCGTCACTTTACACGTTGTGAATGAGTAGGAAAGTCGCGTGGTTGGATAGTTTTAAGGTAAGGAAAGCTAAAGCTTAAGCTTAGTATCTTTCCGTAGCCTAAAAAGTACTTTTGGAACGTTCATCTCATGTTACTTGGGACTTTCTCCTTGAGCTGAAGCCGTGTCTTTTATCTGATATTCTTTTGAAAGAAAGGGAACAATGACAAAAGCTGCGGAAAAGAAAAAACTGCCATGCAGCATGGCAAGTTTTTCTGGGTAATAAATATTGAATTAAAGTTGATTAAGTAAATATCTATTCAAAGCCTAAAATGAAACAAGGGATGAGCAAGGCCACTGCGTAGTTTTCAAGGTTCAAGAGTTTAATGGGAGTAGAGTGCATTCTGGATATTGAATTGGGGGAATGCACAATGCAGAGAAAAGTTTTTATGTGGTATTGAATTTGCATACTTAAAGATAAGATGCACCATTAGGAAAAATAATTGGACTGGCTATCTGTATCAGCGTTGCATTATGAAGTGAAGTCATCGCTTAACTAGGGTAAAAAATTGGCAGATAAAATTCAAGGAGAGATAAAGATGTAGCATGTGCCAAATTGATAAGAATTGTTGTACATACAATTACAAGGATAGAGTTGTAGAATCTTTTGCATAAACTAAAGACATAAAGGATGGAAGCACATTGTAAAATATTGTGCATCTGCGAATTCGACCTAACTCATGCGAATTTAAGTTGACAACAGCTCTTTGAGTATAGCATTTTAGTAAAATATGAATGTGCTGTAAACATTTTTTGTATCCTAATTTCAGTAAGCCGACTGCATTGCGAAAGTGAATCCTTCAAGATGGATATGATCTTGGATGTCAACACTTGGATTTATCCTATGGAATTAGGTAAGCTTATATTGTGGAAGTTCCCCAGTGTTTGGGGGCTTCTTTCCTGCTATTTTATTCTTTGCTCAAAGTCAGAATCAAATATTTAGAGAGCATTAATAACTAATCGTACTTTAATTAAAGGGGATAAGTTTCGGATGATTGTGGCAACAACTCTTCGCGAAGATGGATATGCGGAAAGTACAGAATGGACTCCTTTGGATACGGGACCATCAAAAGCTGACTCATTTGAGTACGTCATGTACGGAAAGATATATCGAATCGATGGGGACGAAGTTACTGATACTGCAACTACCAAAGTGTAAGTTTATTATTCCGAGTCTCGGTCAGCGTTGTACATAGTTGTGGTAGTTGCTTTCGCATTATAATTCCATGTTTGCTGCTGTATGAATTTAGTACGACTTAAATTAATTCGTATAACACCTCATTTTGAAATAAGGTGGTCGGTCATGATGTCGGGTTAAAGTTTAGGTAAACGATGCAGAGTGCATTCATAATTTAAGTAGTTGTAGTTTCGAGTAGCGATCGATTTTTTCCTAGTTGTGGTTTCGATTTGAGCTCATTTAATTATAAGGTTATTCACTTCTTTCAAATAATTGTTTCATCTATCTGGCTATGAAAAAAAGTCAATCATATTGCAAAAGCCAGTGGAATATTACAACCACGCCAGTGTTGCTGGGTTAAACCCGGAAGTTTCTGTTGACCATTTCTCCGAACTCAAAACAAGGCTAAGTATAAACATTTAGTAGCCTGCAGAAAAATTTAATTATTGAGCTTATAGAGGCTAAGCCCACTTAAAGAACCTCAAAGCGAAATTACAAATCAATATTCCAACAACCGTTACAATAGAGGGATAAATTAATTGTCGTCTTGACCTGAAAAAGGTAATAAAACAATTCAAAGAAAGATTACTTATTGAACTGTTTACCTATTCAAACCTACTTTTGAAATTCTATTTAATCCTTGCATGGAACGTTTTTTTAACTAACTTTACATAAAGTTATTCATAAAGCATTATTACATTATTAAATTAAATTGATTGTTCATTTCGTGAAGGTTTGGTTTTTACGATTACATAAATTGATGAAAAACAATATAGATTTGGTTCAGGAGAAAAGAATGTTTATAAACTTCAGGTTTTGGGATGCATAAAAGCGATTGGATTTCGAATAAAATTGGGATTGAGTGACTGGGAACCACTCTGAGTTCGCTGCGTGTTAATATTAATCGAGTGAACACAGCTGGTGGTATCTCAATCACTTGCTACCCGCATGTCAACTCCGTCTCCATAATCGCATATCTTTGGTTCACTTCGCCGTTTTGTAACTTTTTGACTTATCGAGTATAATTAATCACGCCCACCTACTGTAAAAATATACATGAATCTGTTGGTTTGTCATCAAGTCTGGCATCCTTTGTCTCCTGTTGGTTGGTTGGTTGTTTGGGTTCCTGAATAGATGAGTAAGTTCCTGAGAAGATTTTTCCATATTTCACTACTTATTACGGATTTAACTACTAAGAAATTGTTGTAGTCATAAGCATGAGGATTTTTTACTCTGTTCAGCAGTTATTATTGGTTCTGTAGATATTTATCCATGTAGCTAGATAATGGACCGCTCTGCTCAAGGGGCTTCGCTCAGAATCAGATTCGAGGCAAAATATTTTGGCCTAAAGACTCGTTAAGGTCAATTGATCGATTTGGGAAAGTGGCCGTCTTTCTCACGGCCGGAAATAACATCCGGCCCGGCTGTCCATTTCTTCATCTGTATGGCTTCAAATTAGTACCAGAGCTGTGTTTACAACGTTTTCTTCATTTTATGTCGTGTAAATGCATAGTCTGGTACGACATTTGAAGCTTGTAGTACATCCCGTAAGGTTTTTCAAAAATGCTGGCATATGGAACGTTTCTTTTTTGTGGATGTATGAGAAGATAATGTGTAGAGATGTGAGTTGTAAATTTGGAATTTTCATTTTTCAATAAATTAAACGTGAATTAAAGTCCTTTCATCAAGAGAATACAGTTTGAAATAAATAAATAATTTACAAAGTATGTTTGTTGGTTTTCTGGTTTGTTTATGAACGGGAATTTTGGCTCTAGTCCAGTCAAGTCATCATCTCACAGCATATATTGTCCAGTAAACTCATTATCTTGCATTTATATTTCAATAATCGGATAAGCAGTGTTATTTATTAAGCATATCGCTGGTTTTAAGCAATTCCAACTGCTGGCGATGCAGCTATGTGATAAATTTTTAGTATTACACCTGGTCAACTCATCTTGTATCAATTTAATCGTGCAGCAATCTCTTCTAACTAAATCTAGTATCTAGCATACAATGAAAGATTTCGCTTTAGCAATGAAGTTGTTGCAAAGCCTGAAGGTCGCAGCGGCCTTGGTTGGGAAAAAGTGCAGGAACCTTGTGCCCACTCTTTGTAATGTTATTATATAATTGCTGGTAAACTTCTTTCAGCCATTTTTTAACTTCGTACTATTCTATTGGAATTAATGGTAGTATAGTTTACAAAATCATGATTACCATCAAGGCTCCATGGATTGGATTGAAATTGGATTTAAGTAGTTGCTGCTTTTGTGGGATGCATTTGACGTGTGTGTGGAAGCTGCTACTGACTGATAGGAGTAAATGAATGTTGAAAAGATGTTACATCCTGGTAAAAAGCTCACTGGCTTGTGATTTAATCTTGGTTGAGGCTAAGGGCGCTAAGGAGCAAGTTTTTGGCAAAACTGGATGAAGGTTTCGTCCGTCTTCTGTTGTAGATTTTGTGAGATTTACTGACTGGTCTTTCTTTCCCCGGTTTTCAAGAGCGATTTTATATGAAGATCATGACCACTTATACCATATATGCATAAAAGTCATGAATGGTTGCATTTGTAATTTTGGCCCTTGTTAAAAGGAAGTAGAGTGTAATCAGCATTTAGTGCGGACGTTTCATATCTTGGTTACTTGATCAGCCAATATTTAGGCGATTAAGGTACATTAAACGGGTAATATATGCGTACTTTGGCACTTTGATTCGTTGAAAAAGCTGAGTTAGGTAGGTGCATTGTTCTGGGGTATATGACATGATAGTTTTTTTTTTTAATTCATGCCGCAGTAGGTCTGCAATGCGGATGCATAGTGGGTAGAGTAAATCAAAACAGAAACATTTATACGGGTTTTCTCAGAAAAGTTTATGGTGGTTGTTATTATACTACGTGTATCGTTCTCAATGGCCAAAATATCTCCTGCAGTGTTATCTGTATATGAGGTACGATAGTTTAATGATCATCTTGAATATAACATGACTGTTAAATAATTGAAATGGCTGATGTATTTAATCCAGCATGAGGGAAGAAAATGTCGATGATTAAATTATTCGGTTGGTTAAATCTCAAAGAAATGTACTGTAGAGGAAGTTTTAAACGTTTCAGTAGAGTTTTTCAAATCACGTTTGGGCTACAGCTAGGGAAAGCAGTGCACTAGACTAGCGCGTTGAACCAGGTTCACTTAAATTTATTGCTAACATGTACATGGCCCGAAATGAATATTCATTGATACGAGTCGTCACATTTTCCTGCATGTGACTGATTTTAAGCTTTAGATGTCGTGTTTCATGCTGCTGTTGCTTATGTTAGGTAAGAGAAGGGTGTTGGTTTCTCCGAATGTTTTTGACATGTCTGATATCCGAAGAGACTACTACATCCAATCAAAAAGGTGTATGAACTTGATTGATGAAGTTATTTAGGTTGGATTTGTGTAACATTTAACATGGGGTTTGAATATCGAGAGGCTAATGGGCAGGGTCGTTAATGTTTCTGTTCGAATCCCTTTAATACTAACGTTAAGAGTTAAAAGAGCAGGGGTAAAACTGGGTGTCTAGTTGTATGTTGATGGTAATATAAAATGCAACTACTAAGCAAGGGTATTGAATTAATGCCACAGAAGTGGATGGATACTCGAAAGAAGAATTTACTAAGCATTTACTAGGAGGAGAAAAAGACTCAGAAGTCTTGAGAGAGCATGGAAACTATCAATCGAACCTGAATGAACGTGGAAGGAGGAAATGGGACAATTCTAAGGACATGACGTGTCACAATGGGCATAGGGGAGTCGCGATGGCAGTGTGGTTAGCTGGTTGTGAGACTTAAACACGCCACTATCCACACCGCCCGTGGGACTCCCCTTGCAACCATCAGCGAAACTCAGCCTCCCCCCAATCAGCGTAAAGAAAAATTTAAGAAGACGCTGAGGAACTACCCGATCAATGACGACAATTAAGCAAGACAGCTCAAAAGTTCTAGTTACAGGTCAAAGGGTATTGGTACAGTAATTTAATAGTTTGGAAGGCAGTATATATGCTATTAGAAACAATGTATACATGCCCATGACTGATTAATGACCATATCTTGTTTCAAAGCGTTATTAGTTTAGTTTTGTATGGGAAAATATCTTAACAAATGATGTTTTTGCTAATCCGTCAGTTTTATAATTCTGTATTATATGTTGTTTCACAGTTCCGCATACGTTTCCTATGGAGGGCTACTGATGCGATTGGAAGGAGATCAGAATCATTTTCAGGGCTTCGAAGTGGACAAAAACATCTATTTACTGATTAAGAAACTGGCGTTTTAAAAATCTCCACCGACCGACGTGTATTTTTATATTTTTACTGAATAAAACTTTGACTTTTCTGATATATGAGGGTCTCTTTATTTTGTTGTACATTAGTTCATTTTTATTTATTATAGAGGTGTAGAATTTATTTATAGAAGAAGTATATTTAGGGAGGGGCACAATATTTTGTCTGTAATTATTACTTTTGGATTCTGGATTTTATATTTAAGTTCAAGTCTGCTAGCTAATTATTCTGGAAATGCAATTAGGTACTTATACATTTTCCTTAATTATTTTAGTCATAATCGTAAATGATGAATAAAATACTTTTATCGTAGCTATTTTAGACAAAAAATATAAACCTAGAGGCCCAGAGCTTGCTTTACATCAATCCTGCCAGACCCATAATCATTATTTGGCTGGCTAGGTGGCAAAAAAAATGGGCACAATTTATTGGTTGCATGGAGGGCCAATCCGGTCTGAAGTTTACTCTTAAGATTGTCAAACCCTATACCAGGATTCGCAGCCAAGATAAGGGCCGAAGCCCCAGAAACGTGGGGGCAAGCCATGCTCGTCCCAGACATTTGGACATATCCCATATTGTTTTTGTTGCTCGCTGAAACAATACCTCTCCCTGGAGCAGCCACCTCGGGTTTGGTTGTTTTACTGAAAATCTTCCTGTAAATGAACTTACCCCCTGGCCCCCTTGAACTGAAAGAAGAAACCTTATCATTCGGGTCAGTAGAACCCACGCTGATAAGGTTAGGCTGGTCCCCAGGAGAATTCGCAGAGCCACAAACGGGTCCAGAATTTCCAATAGCAAAAACGGGTATCATACCCATAGCCCTCCAGGATGAAATAACTCCGTTGTACCAGCTCTGGTCTACCCCACCGCCCCAAGAATTGCTAACAATTGCTGGCATTCCTGTACAACTACCCCCTGTATTATTTGGACAAGCCATAAATTGCCCACAGGTAGTGAGGGGAGCTTCTCCAGCACTTCCATCCGATGCTAGGGCTTTACACGCTATCCATTTGGCTCCTGGAGCGACCCCGATTCCATTAGTCGTTCCTGCAATAGTCCCAATTACATGGGTTCCATGACCGTTATCATCATATGGAGTTGACTGTCCATTTACAGCGTCAAGCCAACTGAAGCTATCATTCAAGTAGCTGTTTATCAACGCTTCGTGAGTGTATTGAGCCCCGGTGTCAATAATCCCGACGACGACTCCTTGTCCTGTGGTAACATTGTAGACGGCTGGAGCGTTAATCTTAGCAACTCCCCATTGATACGTGGTCTGTCTGGTCACTCGGGCATTGGCTTCTGGAACCTCATCGTAGTCCTCAGTCTCTATAGGGAAAATGCTGGCTTGTCCAGCTTCTCGGATGGTAAATATAATTGGTACGGCTGAAATGATTCGCAAGGGGCCAAGCTCGACGTTATTTATGAATATTTTGTTATCTATCCAGAACGGGATGGCTTTAAGGCCGAGGGAGTTTATAATCGCTAAGATAGGCGCTTGGGCGGCTTGAGTGAATTCTTGTAGGAGACTGGCGACTTGGGAGCTTCTTTCCACACCTGATAAAGGTAATAGGGATGGATGTAGGAGGACTTGTTCGATCACTGGAGAAAGTTCTACTATAACATCCTGTTTGCCCCCACCAGTTAAAAGCTTTAGAAGGGTGTCTGTAATTGAGCCAGCGTTGCATTTTGAGGTAGCCAAACTCACTACAATTAGGCAGATCGTAGTACGTAAAAGTTTCATTTCTATTATAAATTCTTGGTCACTGTCCGTGAGTGGGAAAAACAACTAAACTATTACCGTATTACCTAACTTTCGTATGGTTTTTTATTTGACGCTATTGAGTAATGCAGAAGTTAGCTCCAGGACGTTTATATAATTGTGCAATTATACTTCAATTTCTTTAAAATAGTATTCGGTTTGACCAGATTGAATGAACAAAGAGAATGAAACTATAAAGTATGTGAACATCTTTGTTTTACTTTACTTCTGCAAAAAGTCGACGAAAAGGCTTTGATGTCGATTCTCCATTATCAGTTGTAATTATGAATAAAAGATGACCACCAAATAGGGATGGATATTCATTTAAGAAAGCAAAGGTGCTCCGGATCATTATCGGAAGGTTTAAAATATGTTTCAAGTTAATTACTGTTATCGTCTTGGAATACTTGGAATTGTATTCTATTCTGGAAGGGGCACCGTTCTGCTTGTATATTGTTATCTTTTCACTAATTAGGTGAAACGCAGGCTAACTCAAATTAACTCTTGAACTAACTTAACACGTGTGTGCTCATTTTTTCAGGAAATTTCCAGATTATGTCAGCTTATGTGGTATCAAAGAACAGAAACTGACAAGTTTTGGATATCTGGTTAACCCATTTCTTTTTATTATAAGACAGAATGGGGTTGAAGACAACGGGTTGCTTTATTTTAGTTACTAGTTAGTTGAATTCCAAAATTTCTCAAGTTAGGAAATCGGTTCAATCAGATACAAATTGAAGCATCTTAATTTTTAAAATGGTTATCAGGACAGATTAGTTACCCGTGTCGTGTGATTAGTATTATCTTATTTGGTAGTAAATGCTTTGCTTATAACGAAAATTCAAATGATTTATTTCTCTTATAGGGTCAAAAACACAATATACGGCTTAAGTCAACCATTAAAGTTAATAGTTTGTGCTATCTGCTCTCTTAAGTGTATTTGTGCTTAGTAACGCTCAAGTAAGGATTGGAATAGCCTTTTGCCTCCAAAGCGGACTTCAACCTGAGCTGCACTTCAACTTCATTTAATATGACATCATTTTCGTAGATGAAATATTTCAGCAACATTTCTTAGCTGATAACTAATGAACGTAGGAGTGGCAGTTCCACGACATGTTTTTGGATTGAAAAAAATATATTCCATTAGGTACTCCAAGCTAATAGAGTAATATCGACTTTAAACGCATAATGAAAAAGCCAAGTGCCATGCCAAATCCGTGAAGCTTTAAACAGGTGTGTTAAAAATGCACCGTTTCCACTTACGTAGGCAATAATGGTCAACTGGTGCAAGGCTGTAATTAAGCTAAATATCCGTATTTTTGTTCTATGAAAAGAGAAAACTATTTATTGAAGGTAATTCGATAATGAATAAATTAAAACTGACCTTTCCATTTCTAGAAAGATCGACAAAGGTCGTTAAAGGTCTTACTTTGTTAGTTAGTTTTTTTATTGTTAAAATTTTCAGAAAACTGCTCAGAGCTGACCTTGTTATCTTTTCTTTGGTGGTTTTTTTTGCAATAATTTTTTACCACGCATATTTTGCCGAATCAGCTAATTCAACAAAACTGTATTTGTGTAGATTATGGACAAATTAGACCATGTAATATTTTATTCTACGGCTACAACTCGGATTTTCATTTAATGTAACTAACCTCGCAATGGAATTATTTATTTTTTTTCTATTCCCAAAAGTGACCCAGCATTTGGATCAACGTGAAGCATTTGTCATTTGATAATTGTCATGTTTATATGTTATTTGTCACTCAAATAAACTATTGAACTTGAACTTGAACTAGAGAAAAGCCTTTATTTTTTTGGACCGACGTACATGCGAATTGCGAACATAGAGAACTTCAATCCTCAAGACTTTCAGTTCATCAATCATGCTAAAAAAATCTACCTCAGAATGAATGCAATGGTGAGGTTCAATTTTCTCAAGTTAGGAAATCTGGGAACTAAGTCTAAAGTAGACGGGGACTGGGGGAAACGTGGTAGAGGAATTGGGAACAGGCCCATTTCAATTGTCAAAAAGTTGCATCAAATATTGCTTATGGTTTTTTTATTTAATAAAAATACATATTTCGGCCTACATCGCGTCAGTCAGTGTCTCCTTTGTTCCCCCTAACCTTAACAGAATGAGCTAAATTAATTTTCTTTAAAATCCTTCACGCAAACAATAATTACCTAATTCCGCTAGTGATAATTGCTCTTGAATCTTTTAATCAGTGGAATTAATTTAATTTAATCGCATTGCTAGAAATGTTACCCTACGCAGCCTACAACTTTACTATATAACATACACTCACTATAGTCACTACTCACTAAAAGATAGCAGTAAAATACAATAATTAGGTATTGCTGCCTACCTGTCGTAAAATGATATTTATTTCAAAAATAATTTTTCACTCAGCAACTAGACTGACAACTTTGTCATATTATTACACAAAATGAAGTGATGATTGAGACGAGAGAATGATCAAGTGACTGTAACTGTATGATTATATGATTATATTTAATGAATGAAAATTGCGTGGTAAAACGTTTAATTATTTATCCTAGTAAAATGCAACTATAGAACGACCCTTAAATCTAGTGCACGTTTACTTTTTTAATAATCAAATCCAGGAACTCAGCAGCTAAGAAATAAAATTGGGACAGGTCATCAAACCACCCAAAAGCATCGCTTCATTACTTTTCCTCACTTATAAATGTCTTTCCATTGTTCTAGCTCTGACATGATGTCTTTCAAGTTGAGGTATGCAAGTTTGGAACTTAAAAGGTCCTCATCATCGGTTTCTAACCTGCTATAGTGAAAATAAAAATGAACGGAGGAACTAATAAAATCTGCAGTCTCTACGAGTGCAGAAGCATTAGCCGTAATAATAATAATAGTAACAAATAAAAATAAGTATCTGTATTGTACATGCACAAAATATAAGGAATTTACTACACAGACGATCTTCGAGAATGTAATTAAAATACTTGAATTTCGATTAATTACCATGAATATCTGGAGTAGTTGCGTCAGACTGGAATTGGAATGGAATAACTTGCGATATTATGATATGTCTATCCATTCTAAACCGTTTGGAGACCTTTCCTCTTGTGCCAATAACTATTGATCACCCACAATCCAATACAACGTAACGAAGTAAATTAGAACAAGATCATTATTCACATTTGACAGTGCTGAATTACTTATTTCATTCATGTAGTCTAGTTCTAGTTTACTTTAGGTAATGCACGATGAATACAGAATGCATGATAGTGTGGTATGTATGCATTGCCTAAAATTGCATTATTGAAACAATGCAACGGCACTAACAGTAGTTGAAAACCACTAATCACCATCATCTCATTGGTTTTTAGATGTATGGAATTATTGTCTGCATTTATTGTTTGCATAAATATGAATGAAATTAGAAGATTGAGATGAGATTGGATTTTAATTTATTGGCTTCTTTGCTTTGTAGCGTTTTGAGTTCATTTAGTTTAATTGTTTGGTTGGTCAAGAATGCTAAAAATATTAGTCTTGGTTATAATAGGTGACTGCTATCTCGATCTGCATAATTTAAATGTAGCGTTTGAGTAAGTAAGTAGACCTTCTACATTGTGTGGATATTTTGTGTTGTAAGCATAGGAATGTGGGAGTTTATTGATGCGAAAGGAACATTTTTATGCATTTGAGCATTATTGTTCCTATGTAGCATGAACTCAAGGAACTGGAACTAATAAAACAAGATACGCAAGAATTTTTAAGACTTACTAAAGAGTCTTCCATGTTCTTACTGTAATTAAGTATTACTTAAACACAATTAATAATAAACACTACAGTTGATAATCTATTAGTATTATTATTATTTAGTAGGAGTAGAATAATGTTATTTAGACGGAGTTATTCGACCCATTGCATTAAGAAAAATATTCGGATCGCAAGCACAAGTAAAGTGACCTTTTCGTTTATAACAATGTAACTTAATTAAATTACTTCTGTCTTTTAGCATTTAGTTAACTGCTAATTGATTACAATTTTAAATACTAAATAAAAATGGTATAAAATAATTACCATTTCATACAAAACTGATCCCTGGAGCAAAATACTCTGTCATTTTGTGTAGAAGTGTTTCCAACTGAGCCAACTTGATTTCCTGATTTGGACCCAATGTAACCCTTGGCTATTTGGAATTCCTTAGTCTTCCTTTGTCGAATACGGCGACCTAGAGTCTTGGTGGGGGACGTTTTAGGCCGAATTAACCGATGTACCTTAGGATCTCTCTCATACGAAGCCCCAACGCATTGTTTAAGGTTGGACAAGAACGCGGCTTCAAATGGACCCAATAACTGCTTGTAATATTCTGCTTGCACGTTTGGAAAATGCCTGAAAAACCAATGGTTGTTAGTTGTCCATCTTTTGCTATATCTAGAAGCTGGTCTTACCATAACTTTCGAATTTCCTGTGTGAACAAATTCTCCAACCCTTGCTCAAGATGATGATAAAGTAGATATGAATTTTTGAATTCTTTTATGCATGCAACGTTCCAAAGATCTATAGCGTTCCAAATCGCCTCTATTACATGATGATGGTCATTGGCAAGGTAGCCCGTGATGTCTACGGGCTTTTGAATATTATGCTTGTTTGCACTTCGGTAGGCTACATGACTCACCTAATGAATCGCACAGTTTAAATTTAACTCGATTGTGGAAACTCCACAAAATGTATATGAATTAATTAGTATAGCTTATAATAACTAACCCTGGTATTGCAACTGTACATGGCACAAGAGATAACTTTTTCCTGTAAAGCATTTGCCTTGCATTCTTCAAGCATTCTGAAAATTTCTTGCTCCTCATTATCCGAGAAGAACTCAGGATACTCGTAAGATTGTCCGTAGTGAGCAACCTTAAATAAAACCAAAGCTTTTTGCAAGAAGTCCGTATGGACCATGCACGAGCAAACGTTAGAGGCAATGTCGATGATCCTTTCTAAAATTCTCCATGTGACGGATGGCTTAAGATCGGCAACATTTATGGTGGATGAGCTGTTGAAAAAAGCAGTATCAATCGAGTAGACCATCATTTGCCTGTTTATATCAATACTTTTCGAGCCAACTTCCGGAGCAATTATAAGCTCTGGTGGTGGCGTCGTTGTTGCTAGATCTTGACGTTTTACTATTTCATTGTATTCGCAGTCTTCATCGCGACTATCCTCGTGCACATCTTTGCATTGTTTCTCGAAGGGATTTTCAGCCGCTTTCTGGTCCTCTGGGATTTTACATGGTTTTAGTTTGCATTCACCTGAAAAAAAATTAAATTTATAACTTTAGGATTCACCAACACAAACCTTGGTTTAAGGCTTTTTATCTTACTTGTTTCTGGGGTCGCCTTTTTATGCAGCTTCCCAATGAGTTCAGCTTTACCTCCTATGCATTTTTCGGCGTACATGATATTTGACGTATCGTTTCGAATCTTAACTTCATAGAATTCTCCATCTGTTCCACTTGGTTTGCTCGAGGGTTGGAAACAATAAATATGCGACCCAATTTGGTATGCTTCTAACCCCGCATAGTAAACGTTAGAGTATCCAAAGATTTGTCTAGTAGAACCTTGTTTTAAGGTAAACCATTCAATGAAATTCTCTGACTTTTTATTTCGAGACTGCCCAATAAGCCAGGGTCGTGTTGCGATAAGATCTTGGCTAAGGATCCTCCAGTGGATTACCCCCTGAGTGTACAGTTTTATGCAACGTTCGCCAACAAGCAGTCGGCTGTTGCAACTGTGATGATCTGTCAGGCCGTGTCTAAGATCAAATACAATTATAATTAAACTTTGCATCTATTTAATAAGCTATGCATTTGAACGTTGGGAGCTACTTACAATCCTGTGAGGCATACACACTCTGGCTTTTTCTTCTTCATAATCAAATTCCAATCGCAGTCTTTCGTCTCTTTTTTCACGAACTGGTCTTTCTCGCAGTACGAAACGGATGATTCTGAATAAAGGGAAGGTCAGAGGGTAGGCCGACAGGTCATGTACAATAATATAAAAAGGTCATCCAATCGACGTACCATTCTCAGAGTGAACATATTCATCCCGACATATAAAGAATTTTGCGTCATTTTCGCATTCGCTGGTGTACCAACTCGTTCCTTTTTTGCTGTTGTAGTTAAACTGGACATGTACACAGTTTTCCTTACCTTGTCCCTGTGAATCGTAAGGTTCGGAGATTTTAGCGTCTTCTCTGAAAGGGTCTACTCCCCAATTCTTGGTTATTCCCCCGGACCCTTCCTTCTTCCAGTTTTTTATATGGAGGACTTCATTTTGTACCCACCATCCTAATCTGTCGTATTGCTGTTCGCCAGAAAATCTTGCTGATACCCAGAAGCCCGTGTGAAATAATTGGGCTAAGGAGAGGTGGTAAAAGATACTATGATTTTTAAAACCGTACAGTACTACGTAACTTTTATATGCTGATAATATTAGTAGAGATACTAACGTTTGTTTGAAAGATATTTTAAAATAATTTTTCTGAAATGCAGATGTTCCTTTTCGTTTTGAAAGAATAGTAAAGCTTTCCCTTCCTTCTCGCATGCTTCCTTTGCAAGTACCCAAGGAAGCTGCAAAAAAGGTAAGCGGTCCGTTATGCATAGTTAAGGAAGTAGAATTGTCATAATATTGGCATATTTGATCCTACATTAATGTTGGTACATCAAAAAATAAGAGCTTCAAATTACCGGATATGAGCTGATATAATAAGGTTCCAGTTTATACTCTGTTATATTCGTTTGAGGGGCTAAGGGTTGGGGAAACTTAATTTGAGAAAGTGGCTTTGATTGCGATTCGTCGTAGCAATGATGCTTTCTTTTGAATTGGCAAGCGACATGATTAACAACTCGATCACAGGACTCCACTTTCCAGCTTATCTTCCTCGGAGTAGTCCCGGCGTGATATCCTATGCTCATGCAGTCTCGCTCTTTGTCCTATACGTTTTTTAATTCACCCTCATGATTAAATGAAGGGGGTGTGGCTTTCATTAAAGTAAGTAATGGAACTCACCGGAAGCCCACTGTCCGTAGTATTAGTATTTTTCCAAGAGCTAGGGAAGCGTAAATGTTGGTAGCGAACTGTGGTAATCCCATCCTGATACATCCACCAATATTCTGCTGGAATAGGTTTTCGTATCGCAGACGCTCCCAACCAAAATGTGGTGTTTGTGTATTTCTTTTCTAACTTGTCCATGTCGTATTCTAAATAATGAAAAAGTTGCATACCCGGTTTGAAAGTGTAAAGACGTTACTCTCACTGACATAAAAGCACATTATGAGAGGGGATAAACGCCATAATTGTGTCATTTGTATGTATTTCCTGTTTAAATAGCTTTAATAGTTTTTATATCTAAAATCTAACTCATCCCCTGCTGTAATTCCCCCTACCTTTTCAACGTTCAAAGTACATGTTTGCAGTATCCTTCTAACATTCTTCTACAATATTTCTCCTGGGTAATAAACCGGAATTATGGCATAGTTAAGTAGAGGTAAAGTATAATTACTGTTCTTGATTAAATTAATGATTTGCTCGTGGTCATCATCATCCCAGATTTCCGCCACCTCAAGTCCACAAGCTTCACAGACTCTTCGGGCATTTTCATAGTTTCCCATTGGTGGGGGCCATAAAAGGACAAACTTTTGTGGATAGGTGTGGACTCTTTGGCCGTACCATGAGTCCTTTGTGGATAATAACGAACATGTTGTCTTCTTTTTATCTACTCGGCAGTTTGCTAAAGATTTCAGTTTGTATTATGAGTATCAGAGTCAAAGATTAATGCATTGGATTTAAATTCTGCAAGGGGGAGGATTTTACCATTTTCCAAGGCAGCTGCCTGCAGACGGGCCCCTTGACATATTTCAAGCTGACATAAGACTACGAAGCAGTAGAACAGAAAAGTACAAATCGATTTAAGCATGGTGACCTAAAATAATTGGTTTAAAATTGACAGTCCTATTATTTCATTCGCCACTATTTTTATTACAAATGGGAACTAAATTGTCAAGAACAGTTCCATATAAAGTAAAGTATGACAAACGGATCCAGAAAGTTTTCTTAGTTAGTTTGAAGACGGTACTTCCTAGAATGAATTTGTTTAGGCCAAAGCTACGATAATTTGTTATGATTTATGCATTATCAAATCAGTTTATCGAGTTTTATTTTAACTTATGTAAACGACCCGGTTTCGAGTGGTTCGTTCGTATGAAAAACAACTATAAAGTGTACCTACTCGACCAGCTATCCGATCGGGTCTAATTTTAGGCTATTGAAGATAATTATTAAAGTTCACTGGCAACTGGGTGAAAGCGACGGCTTTCAGTAGCATCTTGTTGGTTGACACTTTATGCTTTAACCTATGATTTCTCCATCAAACATGAATAAATGTTTCAAAGCATATAAACGGAGATCCTTAGTGAAATTTAGTTGCTTTTTCATGGTTCTGTAAAACTTTAAGCTCTTGCAAGAAGCTATGGATTTCGTAAATGTTTTTATAGAAAATTGTAAACAATATAATTTTGAGAAGACATGCAAGCGTTCATTTCCGGGTTCATTTCTGCCGAACTACTAAAGCACACTACCATTTGTTTGCTCGTTACTTTGTAAATATCTCATATGCATAGGCGTATTTAAAAAGGGTTTCATTCGATAACTTTCAATAACAAAATACAACTTCTAATCGGGTTCAGCATCTAATGCATTTGTCTTATTTATCCTTTGAAGACAACCATTGTTTGAACGCATATTTCCGAACTATTTTATTGAACACATGATTAAAATTTCAAAGTCCAGCATGATGAAGGGGAACCGTTTTATCCTTGTACTTACAATGGTGATTTTTTCAGGTAACAGAAACAATTCATTAGTAATTCTCTATCCGTCCTCGGTGTGAAGATGATTTATTTCACCACGGATTTGACATTAAATCGACACCATACAATGTCAAGTAAATATGAAGATGAAAATGCATTTTATGAAACTTTCAGCCATCATCGACAGAGGAGAGGGTCACTATTACGCGAACAGGGGCTGTAAGTTTATAACTCCTTTTAAATGTGATAGCCCTATTGAGATAACCTTTCTTTAGTAGCAGGATGATTACCTTAATCTATACATCAATCCCAATCCTATTACTAATACCCTTTGTTTTGCAAATGTTAAACCCACAGTTCAGGGTCGAGTATTAGGAGGAAATTACGGCAACCGAGGAGTATCAATTATTCCCAAATTACCAAAGTCATCCCTAGAGGTTCCCGTAGCAGTTGCAGCACCCTCAGGCCCAGCGGTACGCCAAGGAAAGAAATTCAGCTTACCTCAAGTAGTTTCCGCTTATGTGGAAAACATGAAAAACGTTCTAAAAAAGGCGATTGAAGCAACCAATCCCTCCGACACGTCAAGCATAAAACAGAAAGTTGATAACTGTAAAGTCGACCTTGGTCTCTGTCAGAAGGAAATCCAGCCAAAGGCATATTGCTACCTTAACTGCTTAATCAAAGGGGATTCTTTCTTAGGACCACTCATATACAGTATTGCTCAGGCCTTGGCTCTACTTTGTAAACCTATTAATACAGTTTACATGAAAATATTTGATTATGCCGAGCCCGGGTTTCCGGAACTGAGGTCCTATCAACAGTTTTTGGATATGCTCGGAACGCCCGTGGCAGATTTTAAGGACGTTATTCCAGAATTGGCCGATGCTGTGTTGCCAATTGCCTCAAAGTACTTGGTCACCCCGTTAATGCCGTTGAAAAGCGTTTTGGGTGAGCTAGAGAATGCTATGTTGATTCAGGTTCCTGGAGCACAATACAGCAGGATGGGAACGGTTAACAATCCTACTTGCAATACTAGTAAGGTCTAAAGACGTATGAATGATCATTTATAGCGTTTTTATTTGATAGGAAGTCTATCGTAGTTTCATTTTGTTTTAGTTCATATGTGGGATCCAATTGAGAAGCTTGTTGATGTCTTGACCCGAGATTCCGCCACGACGGACATTCTTCTTCCGGGCTATTCGTTTATTAATGTTGTGGCCAAATATACATCGTCAAGGGCGTCATTTAGAATGCGGGTTTTACTTGAGGGTCTGAGAATCTTTGGTGGCTCCAGTCTTGGAATGGGTTGCAGGAAAAATTCCGGTGGGAATTGTGACGATTTGGGTCAAAATCCGGCCCCAGGATTTCCTATCCCTAAACAAGCCGGTGGTTTTGGTTATAGAGGTCTGTTGTCTCCGAAATGCGAGTTAAAGCTTGCTCCGGTACCAACGGGTAGAAAACAAGGATAGACGTTAATAATCGTTGATTTATTCGCACTGGAATTTCAATCAGGAATAAAATAATGAAATATTTTATCTGAAGTTGTTGACCATCAAGTTTTTAACTAAATATATAATGGTCTGATAACCCACGAGAAAAGAGCTTTGACCACATGTATTACTCGTTTAGTTTATTTATTTACTCATGCATAGGTATAAATAATTACATACATATAGATGATCGGTAATAAATGATAGCTAACAAGTAAAGAACGATGTGATGCTTATCTATGATAATTGGCGAGGGCGTTAGTATGAAAATATGGAAAATACTAGATTATTTTCAAGCTTACCTAGTTTGTCTAATGTTAGGGTAAAATCAAAGATCATGTTATCAGTGCTGCAGACGGAGATAGTAACCATTCATTCATTCATACCTTACCAAACTTCAGTAGTAATACATCCATTTAGTATAAAGTAAGTAATCGAAGGAAAACTATTTTATTGGGCTGGCAGGTTTCTGCCGATTTGCTTATCTCAGTATATAATTTGTAGTTAGAAACAATTTGCAAATTGTCAATATCTATCTTTTAAGGGGGTATGGCATACGTGTAGTTTTTTTTGGTAATTAAGCTACTAGTTAGTTTTTTTGATGGATGGTTAAGGCTGTGGCACGACGGCCTTTTGCCTCAGCTTTGAATAATTTGATACGACGACACTTATAAATAATCAGCCTAAAATTATAGATCTACTTTTTCAGTATTTATTGTTCATCTAGATGCTTCCGGATAAGCAATATTAAGAGTTAATACTTAATCATCGATGGCAATACAATTATAGTGTACGGTCCACATTTTATTTGAAGTAGAAGCTCAGATCAAGCACGGATTGACATCATAATCAGTGATGAACTCCTTAGTTTTCGGCAAACTTGTAAAGAATATTAGAAATCTGCAGTACGATTTTTCATCAGAGGACATTGCTTTACAAATAGCTTATAAAATACGTTTATAATTTGCTAGCAACTTTTTCAAACTAGTTTACTTCCATAGGAGTAAATTCTTACATTATTTCGTTCGTCGTACTTTTTACACTCTTTATTTGTTTCAAAAATAAAGTAGGCATACAGTCCTTAAAT
>JAQFZX010001428.1:0-30090 GCA_034682405.1 Hydroisotoma schaefferi | reverse complement strand
CACCGCGCGCTCACTCTGCACACACCGAGCGCTCACTCTGCACACACCGCGCGCTCACTCTGCACACACCGCGCGCTAACTCTGCGCGCTTACAATTACATGCCTTTCGTTACGCCCGTTTACAACGGTTTATTTTTAACAGCTTTTGCAAACATTTCGGTAGACTAAGCACGTATGATACGCCTACTACAAAACTTCCAAGATTTATTGAATCGTTTGCATGAAAAAACATGCCTTTCGGACATTTTATTTTCAACATCTGATCACATTTCTTTGCTGACAGCAGCAGTCTTTTACCAAATACAAAAGCTTGGTCGGCAATACTCAGCCAAAATACCATCACTTAACGGTTGCAGTACCAACATGGAATCCCTCCCTACCCTACCTTATTCAATGTTGAATCTAGCTACCACCACTTACTCATTATTGCCAATGATTGGTAGTAGTAGTAGTAGTAGTAGTAGTTGTAGTAGTAGTAGTAGTAGTAGTAGTAGTAGTAGTAGTAGTATTGTTATTAGAATCTTATCTAAAAGTAATAGTACCGAGTAGTGGTAGTGGTAAAAAAATAAATAAAAAAGTCCGTACTCCTTATTACAGTTTTTCCCTCAATATTTCTGAAGGAAGAGAAGAAGGATAAGATAAGACAATACTCGTCAGAATTGTGGAAACTCTTCTATACAAATAGAAAGAGAAGAGTGAGTAAAACTTGCGAGATAAACAGTAAAGATATTGTATTAAGGAGGAAATGAACAAGGATATTTCGGAGATTACGTGCTTTGACAACAAATCAACCGTTTCCTACTCTTTTACAGCATTGAAATCATTTAACAAAAAGGCCCAGCTCTGGCTCAGGTTAAAGGACCATTAGATAGGGAATCCATGGCACAAACCCACTTGACTTTCCTACTTTCACCCACCCACGGCCCATCAGTTGTGCCGTTGACGTAGTTGTAATACACACTTCTTATTCGGCTAAACCACTTTAAATGTGTTTAATCCTTTGACTATAAAAATGTTTACTCATCCACATGACGATTTCAAATACCAAAAGTGTCTAAATTCTCATGAGCCAACGTAAGTTACCAAGTAGATAGATTGTCGGCTAATATTGTGTGGATCCTATCACTTGCATTTTCCCTAATGGTGATGTTTTCTCTCCATGTTTTAATCGCGGTCTGTCGCCAAAGTAGTTCAAGCGCAACACACACAACTACCTAGGCAGTATGGGTATAATATAATTCCTCTAATGCATTCCTACTCCAACAAAATATCATTACCATTAAGGGAGTTGTCTATGTTCCACATAGCTTTTGATTGCACCATGTAGAAAGGAATCCTCATTATTTTTAGCTTTATGATATGGAATCCATAAAACAGAATTGCATTCTGGACTGCTACAACCGCCACTACTGTTTGGGTAAAAATAGACCTATCATGCTCCTTCCGATTCCACATCCACACATTGTCATACTTTGCACAATAACGCCTAGTAAGTTTACAATACACCACATGAAGGACTATATTGGCAGGGCTGAACTGGAAATCCAACTTCGTATCGCATGAGCAGAACATTCCTCTTAAAGTCAATCAAATTACATAAAGGATGGCAAAATTATTATTAAGGTCGCGTCCTCAGACCCTTAGAGTCGCGTTGAATGAATCGGAAAGTCAACACAGGACAAGAGAAACTGTATCTGGGAAGTGTCAGTTCAGCATTTTCTGTAAGTGCAATCCACACAAATCCCAATCCCTTTCTTATCGTCGTTATGAAGGGATGAAATCCCTTTATGCGAATGCTCTTTCTGTACGTGCGTACGTACCTGTCTCCACGGTCTCACGCCCAAACGGCTCATTTTTTAAAGTTACGATTTCGGATATCGGTACATGGGGTCTCGATAGATGTCAAGTTTTAATACGAACGAAATCGGTCACACCCCCTGGCGGGTGGGGTCAAAGGTCACAATTTCGCCTATGCTAACCCCTATCAACTATGATATCGTTGGAAATGTACTCACTCACTAGGGCATTTCAAAACAATTATCACAATTATTCTGTGACACTCAGGTCAAAAGTTATGACCTTAATAAGGTCATGATAGAGCGGAGTGAGACTCTACTACAAAATGAATCCTACAACCACGACAGCTTCATTGGACCCTATTTGGATGTCTCCAGTAACCCAAACACCCCAGAATGTCTGATTGCTCCGACCAACCCAGAATGTCTCATCTTGCCCCAAAAACCCCAGAATGTGTCACTGCTGCCCCAAACATCCAGAATATCTCAGATTGCTCAGAGCACCCAGAATGTCTCACAGTGCCCCAAACACCCCGATCGCGCGGTCACTCCGGAAACAGCGTCCGGTCACTCCAGACACATCGCGCGGTCACTCCGGGCACATTGTGCGCTCACTCCACCGACATCGCGCGCTTTTTTCAGAAAGCAATTTCATCCCTTAGCTATGCCCGTTTACAACGGTTTATTTTATGCTGAGAGAAACTATTCCACTACCTCTGTTTATAATCATAAACTCAATGCATAAGGCAGCAAACCACTACAGATATAATATATGTCTATCTTGCCAAGTTTCTTGAAAAAAAATAACTTGCATACACATTTTAGAGACCAATTAAATTTATAGTTGAAAACAAGTGATATGATGATAGTAAAATCATAACAGAATCATAACTCTTCTCGACCCATACGTCTAGTATTGAAGCTTTAAAATATCCACTGCTCACTACCTTCAACCAACTACTACTAAAACTGTTTACAATTCTTGAAAAACATTCCCAGTTTGATGTAGTCGATACATTTGTCTATTCTCGAAATTATTCCATCACATTTCTTACAACACTCGTGAAACGGCCTACATTACAGTTAGGATACACGTTTATTAAATTCTCCAACTTCTTTCTAATTCAAAAGCTTGAACAACGGAAGTAAACAAATTCAACCCCGATTTAAGTTGGTGAAAAGTAAAAACATATTTTGAAACCCGAACCAATCCAATATTTACTTATTTCTCGACAAAAGTGAAGGAGACAGGTTTGAACTCAACGTAAACCTCTATTTGTTCTCTCTCAAACTCATATAAATAGCTTCTCTTCACTCAACAGACCACAACATAAAATATCTGAAAACCAGTAAGAAACTTTCTAAAGATTTGTCCCAATAAAGATTCACAACAATGGAGAAATTTAGAAGTTTAGAAATACAGACTTTCATTTCCATACGGCTTCATTCATAATTTTGGAAATTTTACCAATGTAATATTTTGGTTGTGCCAAACTGGTTTCTTAATTTTGCCACGGTGATTTTAAAACGAATTTGTGTTTTGCCACACGATCTTTGCCAACATGTCCGTGAACCAAGTAGGACAAAATAAATTGATCCGTTTCACGAGTTTAAATGTCGTTCACAGCCATAAATATCCGCGTCGTTGGAGATAATGTATTAAGCCTCAGAGATGGAGAAATTGAGGGCGGAAATATTGCTCTAATGGATAATTACTTATGTTTACTAAACAGTGATTCATATATTAAATTTCCGACCATTAACGACGCCCCATCAATAGTATTGAAGTTGCATGATCATCATTTATCAATAACTCCCAATTACAAAGCTTAGGAATCAATGGGATACAGAATCCAAGAAATAATCAACAAAACATCATTATTTATTTTGTCCAAAAGACGTTAATTATTCCATAGCTATACCCACGTCACGTCATCCGTTATATTAAAACCACTTACGATATTTGCCGATTTAATTCCCCTCAAATAATTCCCCCCGGTATAATGCTCCATGGGGTTTGGGCCATTTGAAAAATAATTCCCCATGGGGAAAAAATTCCAACCACTTATTCTGATACACATAAATAAAAAATAGACGTATCAAGGAGAAAGTAGAGATTGAAAAAAAAAAGTAAACTCCGACTTCCGTTCCACTCATCAACTAAGGGAATAATTATCCAGACAAGTTGCCAATTTTCCTAAGCGATTTACTTAAAAAGACACACATTTTCAACCTAAAATTCGTTTAAAAAAGTAGAACAGCCTCCGGTACAAAAATTTGTTAAAAAAGGTAAAAAAAAATTGCCCAAAATATTTTATACTCTCCACTCTATTCCCTTTCCTAATTGTATAATGTTAATTAATCACAATTTAGTTGGTCTAATCCTCACATTTTATTTTTCCTCCGAACAAAAGTTCAATTATCCTCAAAAGTTCGTAAAAAAAATACATACATGAGGACAAGATTTCCGTTTAGTTCGAGTAAAGCCAAGAGAAATAGTTTGATAGTGCCAATAAACAGAGCAGGTTTCCTCTAAAAGGTACATTCCTACAGTGTTTAAGAGAAGATATGATAGTAAAATGGATTCACTATTCCATCGAAGGAACTAACAGGCAGAAAACTGTCCGAGGCAGAACTTTACACTGAAACTGAACTCTTTCTTTACACAAGATAAAACTAAATGGAAACTTTTTTCGTCCGTAAATGCAGAAAAAAGGAAGGGATAACACTAATAATCGTAACACTTTCTGGTAAACTGGGTGGAAAGTTTTACGGATTTTGAACCTCACTTCCTACCACATATACCAATAGGAAGGATAACTCTAATATTATGTAATACAAACTTCATTCGAGAATAGGCCAACTAAAGTTTGGTGCAGGGGATAGAGCATTATAGCAACCAGTATAAATCTTGATTCTCTTTTACATAAAAACAACTTTTTTTACCCCAATTTGTGAGCATTAGATTGACTATTTGTAGGTCTATTTATTCACAACAATGGAGATATTGGTTAGACAGTAGGTAGGGGTAGGGATAGGGGGTAGTTACGGTGGACTTGTACGGCTTCAACATCGTCACAATCATGAATCTCACCTCCTCATCCTTTTCTAAACTTACCTGTAAGTTTTGCAATTTGGGAATGATATTTTATCCACCTAAAGTACCCATGCATGGATGGAATATTAATAGGGGATAATGAAGTGTGTGCGTATCAGGGATTTATTTATAGAACTTCACTTGAGGGAATCTACGCAAGGAAAGGATTAATTGTCAACTGGAATTCATATTATTTCAAATATCAAAGCAAATTTTACAACTCAACGTTATCCTTTCTCATTAAACATGAAAGGAATGTAATTTAAAACTTTTCAATACTATTTTAAGCCTATTGCAGATAACTTCCTTCCACCTTCTTGTATTTTCGTGTAGAATTACCAAAACGGATCCTTAATAATAATGAACGATAGGTTTCTTGTATCATTTAGAGAGGATGATTACAAGATTTCCATTTAGGGGAACTTGACAGATAAATATTCCTGTAAGCAGCTAGATTTATGCAGAGATCCAATACCAACGATCTCTCATGATCAGTTTTATTTACAAAGCATTTATTTTTTCACAAATGCGGTCAGTAAAATGAGATACGTCTTACGATAACGCGTCCCTCTAAACTTCGTAGTGTGGGACAATAGATACACCGTCAAGCTAAGGTTGGATGAGACCATCAAATTTGTTGTACTTACCTGGAAAAAAAGAGAATTTGGGAATTAATAACAGGGAACTAAACACATCAACTAATCCGATATAAATAAATACAGGATATTTACTCTACTGCCGACGCGAAGGTTATTACGTATTGTCAAACTTGTCCTGGGCATTAGTATTTCATTTTACTAAAGAAGACCATGGTTATGCTATAAAAAGACATATAAATCCTGCTTAAATCCCAACTTTCCCTTTCACAAATTGCAACAATTTCTCTCAAGAACGTCCTCTACTTCCTTTCCTAGCTACAACGGGAAACCGGGTAGAGTTTTATTAGGGAATCTAGAAAGGTAGTAAAGCTCAGCTAGAGGGAACTCTGGGCTAACTTTCTCCCTTTTTACCAAATCTCCGTTGACATTCTACAAATCCCCCCTGATGTCAGAATTAGAACAGTCTCTTTGCAAAAAAGTTCAAGGAGTTTTTATGCATCAAATCCTTCTACCCCATTTCTCAACAGAAGTAGAGTAAATTCCTACAAATCGTGGAAGAGTGAAACGTTTACTTTATCCATTTAGTTTTTTTGTATAATTCCCTCAAGAATTCTCAACAAACAGACATCATCCGTTGGGAAAAAGATGACGGATGTTTATGATGGGAAAGATATCATAGTTTTCTTATTCTGTACTTTAGATATATTAATCAATTCCGTTGACAAAATAATACGTCATGGACCATAAAAGCGCTTTGTAAACCCAACTTTATTTTTAGCATCTTTCCATTTACCAATTTTAATAATCTGTTCGCCCTATTGCAATTCCACCTAACTTCCAATTACTTTTCTAGCAGGGAAAATTTTTAAAAAGACTTGATTAGTTACATTTATTTTTACTTTTTACTTTTCTCAAATTTCTAAGACTTTTTGGCATAAGTTTCCTCCATACTTTTAAATAAAAAAAGGTGTATTTAGTTGTTACGAAGCTTTAGTAAATTATTTTCCAATTTGTGAACATTTTTCCTTTCCTTAGAATCAATCCCTTTTCTTACTTTTACTTAACTTTATTTCCAAAATATTTAGCTGTTCAAGAAGAAAAGTTTCCATTAATTGGTAAAGTAACAAACAAATCTACGAGTATACTATTCTAAGAATTTGAACCCACAGAAATGCCGTCCTTTCCCGATCTACTTACCTAGATACCTTGTAATCCCTAATTCTCCAAAGGTTTTAATTAAAATCGGATAATACACTATTCATCCGTACGTTTAATACAAATTTATAATCATGAAGATCACTACGGAAATCCCTCAACTAATTAAAAATCCAATCATTAAAAGCCACAAAGTTTCATTAGCAGATTCCAAATTGGAGTCAAGGATTTTCATACGATTGACGCTTTCTCTGCCAACTAAAGTACTAATTACTGTCTACCTACCTTTTTCCCAAAAAGCTAATTGAAGATGGTAAAATATAGAAAACTCATAAAGTATTTTCATAAGTTACATCCTTTTTCAGAACCCCCTTGTACGATCCAGGATTTAGTATCATATTTATCTATATTTAGTTGTACTTTATTTCAATCCTACCTACCTCCAACTAACTCCCATTAATTCCAGGATAATGTGTGCATTTTCAATGCGTAATTTATATTTTGCAAACTGCCCACCACAATCCCCTTCCTATTTCTTATTTTGACCTACTTAATAAATAATTGGGAGGTGCGTATAATTCTATCTACCTAATACTCTTTTCATACCTTATTCCTTACAGCTTTTGTAGACTGATTGAATAGATTTACCCCATTAATGTCTGCTATAGTTTGGTTGTAGGGTGAAAGTGATATTGGGAGCAATTCGTCGGAAAGAACTGCGTAATATTCCTCAAGTTTGATTCTAAATTGGAACTGCCAACCTACACAAACTCTGGTAATATAAGACCGACCTTCAGTTCTATCTGGATACAACGGTCATGAAAAAGCTCAACTGCGTCTTATCTTTTACTTTCATTCTTGACAAGAAGGGAGGAGGATGAAGGATAAAGAAATTAGTTTTGATGGAAACCTGCAAATCAAAATGTTAGTCGAGAAGTGTCAGTCAGAATCAGTGTCAATTAATGTCATCACTTAAACTTGTTCCATTTTCTTACTCTCCCTCTACCTCTCCCAATTTTCCATGTATAATTGTGACGAATTTGGGTTTAAACTTGACAATAACTGCCCCTTACTTTGTACTAGGAGTAAGTTATCCCAGCAAAATGTAGTTTAATCTCTTTAGATGAATTACAAATAATTATTTCTCTCAACAACAGCCAAGACTGTAATTATTAGAGTAAAAGTATGAGCATTAGCTGCTGAAATATTATGCAAGGAATATCCGCATTGTAGGAGGATTATTGCTTTTGCTATAAGTATTTTACCACCAAGGCAAGGATTCTACTAGGACTCTGTCGTGAATTTTCAAGCAGAACTTTGATAAAAGTCCCGACATTTAAAGGTTAGACTACGAGGTCAGATAAACGGTCTGGTTATAAATATAAATATCTACATGGATTATGGATACCTTCACGGATACAAACTGGAATAAAACTTCATCAAAAGCTCCATCATATCTAGATTAACAGTCTTGGAGTTGGATGACCTAATTATAATTAGTTGGTAATAAAAAGGGGGCAGGAATCCACATTGATTGGAACAACTAGGCACTTTTGTTTAAAGAAAAACTCTGCCAACTCCGATTGTGAATCAAAGTATATCTTTTTGGTAATAAACCTTGTAAAATTCGTAGTAGATAAAAAACGGCACATGTATTACAAGTTATTTGTTAACATTTAATGGTAAGAAAGCTTATTAGTGTGTATGATGGAAGGGACTGCCGGAAGCATTCAGAATAAATAAGCAATCATATCAACCTTTCAACTCCAATCTTCTCCTTTCACTTCCCATAATTGAGAAAGCAATCAAAAACGGACATGAACGGGATTTCATACCAACTTTCAGGACCAACAGGGTCATTTGAACTTTTCCATGAACGCGATCACTGACAGTTTGATTATTATAATTAAATAGATACACATCTACTATATTTAGTTACTCACCAACATGTAAATAAAATATCTAAAAAGGAATATGAAAACGCAGTAAAAAAGGACGACGAGGGAAACATTTTGATTCTGCAACAGATAACCATTGGCAAGGAAGGTTTAGTTTTTCTAAGTAGGTATCTCACGTCCTAGTCCTAATGCAGATAACTAATACAGATCCATGCATGTTCATAAAAAATATTTAAGTTCAGAGTGTAAAAGAAATTAATATTGATAGGCCATATTTCCTAGACACCCTCTTTATAAATGGAATGGCCCTGAATAACCACATCTGTACCGTATGGAAGGAAAAGGTTGGTGAAAGGTGAGATATCCTAATACTCAAATGCATAACCAAGATTCATATTCATAAATAATTTACTGAACAGAATATGATGAGGAAAGTCTTTGAAATAAATAAGGAATTACAAAAAAGATAGAGAAAGTTTGATGTCAGGATTTAATATAATATTCTTTGATTTCTTCTTCATGGGTGGAGAAGGTTTTAGTGGATGTTATACTCGAAGGAGAGGTTGGATAATTTAAATTCTTGATCCCCGTCTGGTTACATTGAACCATTTCGTGCTACTTTTTACCCATCATTCTATCTACATTTACTGATAGACATTATTTCATTTTATTGTGAATGATATGATCGTTCAAAGAAAGCTTCGTCCCTCTTCTATCTCCCATTTTTAGAATGGATTTGTCCCAATGTAGAGTTGTACTTTGCCAAGTTCAGTGCAGGAAAAAGTAATAATACCGCTTAAGAAACCGTTAGAAGCTTTGGCTACTAAAAGCCTCTCTTAATTTCCGTTTCGTTGAATGTTTTATATTAATTTTTTATATTAAAAATCCCAGAGGAAGAAAGGGATGAATTTAATTTATAGCTTTGAACAGTACGGAGAATTTTGTAAGGAGGATTATAAAATGGAAGAAGAAAAATTTAACCTCCGGGTGCAGCTCCCAAAGCACATTCTAAGCCGCTTTGGCATATCATTTGTAGAATTTGTCTTTTCTACATCGTTTTTTCAACGCAGGGGCCAGCCCCTCTTTGGCCTCTTTTGAGTAAAGTAGTAACCCCCCTTAATTGCTATTAATAACCTCATAAAGACCCATTTAATCGGATGTTCAATTTAATCGTTAAAAACCTAAAAAAAGGATCAGTTGTAGAGAGTCCGTATTTGAGGACATATGTACGGGAACTGGACGTAAATCCTACGTTGAAATATGTAGATAAAGGGTAAAATTTGAATATCTTCTTCACGTTTCCACTCTCCACCTCTTTATCTCATTATTCAAGAAGTTCAGTAGAGCAGGGAATAAAATTTAAATACCTACCCCTGATGAACATAAGATTAAACGTTAAAGTTGACAAAGCTGACTAGATGTAGGACTAGATCTGAATACATTTTATTCTACTTCCATCCTCCTAACTGCTGGCTTAGTTAGCTATACATCTATAAAGGTCTTCTCGACTTAACCTCCCTCTCTTTCCGCTTCCAAGATACTCTATAAATCCTTCTTCATGGAAAGTTAAAGGGTGGATGTCTTTCTGACAAGATTAAATGCCCGCTCTTCAGTTCCAGTGGTAGCTACTACTACTACAACCTACCATTCTAAAACTAAACTGGGTCACAGTCACAAATTTTACCTAAAAGTAAGCCTCTTTTACTAAACTCATATAAACCGTTGTAAACGGGTGTAGCAAAGGGATGAAATTGTTTTAAACAAGTCCGCGATGTGTTCGGAGTGAAAACGCAATGCGTCTGGAGCTAGCGCGCGGTGTGCTCGGAGTGAGCGCATGATGTGTCCGGAGTGAGCGCATGATGCGCATGGAGTGGGCGGCGCGCGCTGTTTCCGGTGTGACCCGGTGCCGCCCCTCCCATTGATCCCCCTGTTGACCCTCCCCCCTTATTCTTCCCACTGCAAAGCTCAAATAAAGGATATGTCAGTGTTAAAAAGGGATAAATTAAATACCAGCCAATATTACACATGTACAATTCCATCATGTACTCTTGTTTAGCAAAAGAAGGAGCCTAAACTACGCCAGCCAAAGCCAAAACTGCTCATTAGTTGAACGAACAGAAACAATACGAGATTGAAAAGTGATTTATGAATCTACAGAAGTAACCTTGCGTTCCTCTTCTGGGTTTTCTTTATTCCGTTTACCCTGAGCCAGTTAAATTAGGTTAGAGGAACAGAAAAAACCTGTTGAAATGGATGAAAGAAATATAAAGATGAAAGTCTTACAAAGTTTACCAAATGAAATTATAGGATTACCCTATTTCCTGTTTCAATTCCCCAGGGGCTTTATTAGTTCAAAGGGAAAATTAGAAATTCTACTAACATGGACAAGATAGGACGTCTAACATGGAAAGGTAGGGGGAATTAAACTGGAGGGGGAATTATTCCGGGGGAGGAATTAAAACGGGAAATACGATACGGTAGATGGTTATTTGGTTGGCTTCTGAATTGGATAAACTGGCTTGCTCGTTGATTTTGTATTAAGATCAATGTCTAACCCTTCTTACCCTAATTATTCCCCCTGTGTTTCCCTTTTAAATAGACATTTGGAATGTTGAACAAATGCCTTTATAAGGCTATGCTCAACTTTGACCTTTCTACATGTTTTTAAAAGTTTAGAATTTTTATTTATCAAAGAGAAACTGTATAAAGGTTTGGTTTGGTTAGTGATGAATTAAATCCACTAATTGAATCAATCATTGATGGCCAGATAATCACAAAAGGAGTATCGTATTTGATAGTAAAGCTTTCTGGATAAACCACTTTTTACTATTCTTTTTCCTCAAATGAATACTCTTCCTGGTCGTCTATATTCCCTTTTAAAAATCCAAGAATCTGAAAAGAGCAGCTTAAAATAAAATCCTTTCCCTGGTCTTCAGTCCATCCATCCAATCTGCCTTGATTTACAATCCTGACTCTCATTTATACAAAAAATCAACCGAGCAAACGGAAACTAAATAGGATTCCTACTTTCACTAGAAAAACACTGTAGTCTGCCAAGGACTGGCCAATGTTTGGTTCTAGTTTTTAATTTCTAATCGTTTCAATCATTCTTAGAGAATTCTCAAACCTCATTCCATCGCTTACGTGTTCTACAGTCTTTTTATTCCACTTATACCTCCATTGAATACATATTAATTTCCTTTTACCAATTTTAAACAACAACCCTCCAGCAAAAATATTTATAGGTACTTGAATCTTTAAATCTGTCCGTGCAAAGTCAGCTACACTGCCATAATTCTCAGGCAAAGGGAATAAGCAGAGTTCCGTCCGCATCTTCCATGAAATCTGCCTCCAAGTCTTGCAATCTTTCCCAATCCAACCAACAACATGGCATAAAAGCAATCAAATGAAGTGAGATATCTACGCACGTGGCCAAACTCAATTTCTGGTAACGGACTGCCTCTTTCGCATACAATTCCTTCCTCCCAGATCAGATCTATATCTCTTTTATGTACTACGAGGTCTCCAGCAAAGCCCTGGGGTCTTGGATTTAATTATGGAAATGTTTACCATCCTTTTGGAAACCCTGTGATAAATCTAGTTGAAGTCTTTCAAAGGACTTCAAATCTCCATAATTTACTACAAAAAATTTAGACCTCCAGTGAACCTCCTTTCCCAAACTAATTATTTATTATCCTCCTCCCCTCCCCCCTTTCGGTAACCCCCAAGGTTCTACTTTATGTTGAAATTGTTATACCGTTCTTGTGTGTTGAAATGTGTATATATCCTTTGCCATTGTTTGACGTTAGAATACCCCTATATGTTTAAATGTTTATGACCTACTGTGTAGAAGCACGAACGAATACGAACATTTCAACATTGAGATTAAATAAGTAGACGCACATTCACGTGTAAAAATAATATATGTCATTCACGTACGGTATGTTGAAATTTGCTATCACCTGTTGATTCTTTGAGATGTTGAAATTTCAGCGTACGCTATGGGAAAAATCTGTCAAGTGTAGTCGGTTACTTTTGAAATTATATAGTTGTTTTAATAACCGTTAGCCTAACGCTGTCAATTTTGGATAATTAAAAGCTAATTGTGTTAATTTATGTATAGAGATTTAGCCCACAACCTTAGACAAACGGATGAACACTCTTGTTTAGTAAAAGAAGATACGTCCCATGAAAAACTTTTTCCAGGCCAGTTACAGACGGGAAGTTGAGCCAAACTTCTCTTGTACTTTCTTGTTACACACTTTCCTTTATAGAATTTTATGTGTTCTGTTGAGTTAGATGGGAATTTAGGATTTTCCAGTAAAATCCTTTCCTAAAAAACTATCCTACCTACTTTTTTTGTTCTCTGTTATAACATTTCAGCCGTTCGACCTAAATTACAATATTTCCATATCCGACATTCCCGTCTCCAACACTTAACAAAGAACAAGTCAGAACCCTACAACAGCACCAGTGTTGGTCGCAGTCACAGACAGGGGCAACCACAGTTATTAAAACTTGTCTAATCCTTCCCAAGTCACAGATCCAAACATCCTCCATTGTTTTAACTCTACTGTTGGCTGTATTTCAAGAAATGTGCAAAGTTGGTCCAATCAATGGAAACAAATCAGAGAAAATATAAACCTAACATCTTGGAAGAAGCGATTTACTAAGATTTGTCAGCTTCTTTCTCATTTCTTAATTATCCTACTGTCATGTCACCCGCTGCCGTTATTATTATTATTATTATTATTATTACTATGATCATCATTATTATTCCTGTTATTATTATTATGGTTATTGCAGAACAGCACAGACTGTCCGTTATCATCATAATCCTTGTCCTCTTCATTCATAGTGCAGCAGGAGAAGTTATGATAAGTAGGTAAATGAAATTAATTCAGAAGGAATACCCAAACGCCAGACTAAATAAAGTATCCTAAATAAAGTCCTACTTTATTTTAAGCAGATAAAACAGATGGAAAATAATGTTTACAAATAATTCTGCAGAGCTCAAAGGGAAATCAATTCTAAATTGACTGACCATCATTCCCTCCCATCCTCCCACCAATAATGCCATTTATTTAATGAGAGAAAGTCCTTTCCCATATGAATTTATAAAACCCGACTGATATTCAATGAAAAAGATTATAATCCCTCGTTCCTAACTGATCTCCTCAATACTAGTCGTTTGGATTAGGGAACAAAAACAGAGAACCAGCAACAAAGTGCTTGATAAATTATATTACAGAAACCTTTTCCCCTTCAGTTTCATCATTGCTTTATGACTATGACTCCTTTTCGTTTGGGAAGCTTGGGATTTCCATTTCTTCCTTTGTATCTACGATGGATATTTAAACGTTTTTGTTCATGTAAAATTTGCATTTAGATGTTTTAAACTATATTTTGTTGACCATCGTCAAGAAAAAGGAGACTGGAATCTGGGTAGGATAGTTTCTAAACGAATTTGGGTCCGACAATGGCTGTGCATGCTTTCGTTGAGGCAAAGGAAACCTACCTACCTAGATTGATCCTTTTTCAGAATTTGATATAAGAAATAAAGAAAGGATTGGGGGGAGGCAGAATTTATGCTGCAGAAAATATAACCTGGAGAGTCAACCTAATTTTTAATTATGAGAAGGACAAGTTTCATTAAGAAAGTTCTGCCTTTGTTTAGGAAGTTTAATTCTCACTTGAAGAATCATGGAAATCTTGAGAATTCTTTGTGGCCTTTCTCTCTTCACAATTCATAACTAATTATTATACAACTTCCTTTTCTTCATAACTCCCTTTTCTAATTCAGAGGGACAATTTATTTCCGGATAAAAACTTTCTTTCATGGATTCTACAAGTTGAATTAATTGGAAGGAGAAAACAGGATTCTGAATGTAAAGTTCTTTTGAACGATTTCCTCTAATGTGATAATTTTTTTACAGTAATTTTTACAACCAGAATTGATTAATTTAATTGTTTTAAGTTTTACTTACTACCACCTCAAAGCCTATGTATGTAGAATTGCTGGAAAGGGCTGGAACTATAGGATGCTAAAATTATTTACCCTGAATCCTTGCTCATATGCCGCCCTCGTTAATTAAGACGCACGCCTATCCTTTACATGTTAAAAGGGGGTTCGCTCTCATGTTAAAACTGCTTCAAAAGACCTTTTTATGCATATAAGCCGCGGCATATGGGCGAGGATTTAGGGTACTTGTCTAGTAAATTAATCTATCTACTAAAACTTGTAACCGATACAATTAATATTTAGTCCTAAAGTATCAAGCAATTCTTTACAAAATTAATATACGCAAAGTTTAAGAAAAAATTGAGAAAAGTATTTGGGCACTTTTACCATATCACGTCTGCAGAAAATTCCTCAATAAAATAAATCATCCAATCAGATAAACTACAAATTCGGTTCACCAATAATGCTGAGCTGTTTTTTTTCTAAACATGCTCATTAGTAGCATCCATTACTAGAAAAGTCGTACTAGAAAACCCACATTTAACAACCTATAACTATAGATTAAACCAGTCTCAAGAGGGATCCAGAGCAGAAGAGTTTGAAAAATAGTTACGGTAAATTAGGACGATAATGATTTTGTCTTTCGAAAAAATAATTTATATCCTCCCATTTACCGTTTGTATGTAATGAAAGGGACATAAAGTGAATAGGGTTGTTAAACTGGTTGACTAGGTCCAATGCAATGTTACTTTACTCAAAACCCTCACAAACTTTACAAGATTATTGGTAAAGAGCCAAGGAAAGGGTCACAGAGATTGGGACAGGTTTGATTTATTCCAAAATTTATTTCAACTCTCATCTTTTACGTAAATTGTAATCTGGAGTCCTCATACCCACCCACCCGTTTTACATATCTTATGACAGACAACAGCCTAATTAAACATATGAATCTCCACTAGATAGAGGATGAGAAGTAAGGTAGAAGTAATTAAAGTTATCACAAAAGACTGTTGTAACACGGCAATGGTTAAACCTCTGTGGTTTACCAATAGACCAAATAGATAGGTGGATTATTGCAAGTGCACAAGAGGTTAGTTTTCATACATAAATTTCTAAACTAGATTTTGATATCATGCCAATTCCCTATATATTTTTCCACGAAACCTAAACCCCTTCTATCCCCACCTTACACAACATTATTCGCTGCATTATTGTGTGAATTCCGTAATTCCGTAAAACTCACTCCATTCCATACCAACCTACCTATATTTACATTTACTAAAGTAAAAGAAAAAGGGAGATGATGAGTAGTGGGGATTGGAGGCATAAAGTCATACCCTGCCTGATTATAAATAAATACGGGAGATTAAATAATTATAGACCTACCTACTTTAAGACCGTTTCTTATAAAGGCTCATGAAGTCAAATGCTGTAATGTAGGTTTTCTTTACGTTCCTTCCACCTTCAACTTACCAGAGGGATCATTATTAATGAGCAACATATTAAGGTCGTTTTTTTTATAAGATAAGCTCATAAGGATAGTAGGATGAAAGGAATAGCAGTAGTAGTGGTAGTGCAGTGGAGAGAATGAATAGGTTCATACAGAATCCTGTCTGACGCGACCGTCGCCCACTTTATTCAGGCTTAATCCCTTATTCACCTATCAAAGAGGTTTATCAGCTTCCCATTAAATAAATTAATCTAATGAAAAATCTTGTAATAACTTGTGGTCTTATTTATCCCTAACCTCCTCTTATGAGGGATCCCTTTTTATCATTTTAAATATATTCAGTTTTCAAAAGAGTAAAGGAATTATTAAATCCGGTTGAATTACACATAAGAACTTATAAGGTGGTCTGCCTCCCGTGGTTACGGAAGCCCATCTTTAACCATATACCGTATTTCCCGATTTAATTCCCCCCCACCGGTATAGTTCCCCATGGGGTAAGGGCCATTTGAAGTATAATTCCCCAGGGGAATTATATCGGGAAACACGGTAGTAGTAAGGTAAACTCTTTTCTGCTATCATATCTCCTATCCTATTAGATATCCTAATTCTGCCCACTCGTAAGTTAACTACCTAAACTACAAAATAACGAGCAAAGTTTTGATAAAATGTAGGTTCCTTTTATTGTACCAAACCCAATAAATATAACGTAAGTCTCCTCGTGGTTTCTACATCATTTCTGGACATTCTCCATGTCCATCCTAATTCTAAGCAGGTTAGCTCAACTTCCTTTCAAGTAGCCTAAATCCTCGCCCACATGCGGCCCTCGTTAATTACGCCGCACCCCTATCTTTCACATGTTAAAAGGGGTATCTCTCCCATGTTAAACATGCTTCCAAAAATCTTTTTTATACATATAAGCCGCGCCATGCATATGGGCGAGGATTTAGGGTAGCTAAACTAAAATAATTAGTAATACCGTTTTAAGCACTACATCTAAGATAAGCGTCTTTGCAACTTTTCCTCTCGGCTGCTGTTTTTGAAATAATAAAATTGTACATGAGTAAAGCCCCCTTAGTACTCAAGCTTTTTTCTTGTACTAAATAAATCCGTATTTCCTTTCCTGTTGTTCCGCAATAGAAAATGTAGGAAAGGAGCTAATAATAATATTTTGTGATGTCTCTTTCCACAAGTTGGTAATGCCTGTAATAAGTAAAATGTACATTGTGAATAATAATATTAGCAAAAGAGGGGGGGGGGCAGGTTTAGTAGGTTCTTCCCTGAAGAAAGAAAGATATCAGATTATATCTACACCCTGTGGTCTTCTGGTTTGTTGGTCGCATGTCTTGAATTCATAAATCACCATTATTTCCTTCCAACTCTTACTTTTATTACATCTATCTCTACCAACTAAACTTACTGTCATTCGTCGTCATTTCAACCGAAAGGGAAAGCACCAAGGACGAGGCTTGCAGTAAGTAAGTAATAACCAACATGATATGTACTTAAGAAGGGGGATTAGGCCTTCAGTTGCGGTTCACAAGGCTAGCTTCCTGACAAAATGCACGTCACACTCCACCAGTCCTGGATAGTTTGTCCCCTTTCTCAATCTTGGTTTTTCTTGGTAATTTTTTTTTATATAAAGTTCTCTCTCAAACTAAACCTAAATCGTTTATTGCCCTTTTGTATAGAAAGTTATTGTAGTGCGGTTAAAGGGGAGTGGGTGGGTGCACCCGGGTGGAGTAAAACAACAACTTGGAATTTTTAAATTGGAGTTGTTAAAAAGTTGGGAGCGTTCCTTGATAAATTAGTCTTTATTTTAACCGCAACAGCCGTTGAATGATAACCAAGTACCATTTATTTTCACAGGGAATGTTTACTTTTACTTGAGTAGTATTGAGTAGTTTAAAAGTTGATGTTTCGGAAGAGGGCAAATAAAGAGGAAAGGGAATATTTGCATAGTAATATACATAAAGGGAAAGGTCTAACTCAACTCTCCTTCTGCCTTACCAACTATTCCATATCCTGTCCTCTTCTTTTGACTCCTAAATAATAAACCAGTTGTTTAAAACTATGTGGAAGTTGAGAAAGTTGTTTAAAATTCAATAATCATGCATGCATAGTCCGTTGGTTTGATGGAGTAGGAAGGAATTTATTGAATAAATAACTTGTAAGTCAAACGGGTAAAGTTGGAGCAATAATGTTTTTCAATATTTTAAACAAACTAAACCAGATCTGATCCCGTTTTACTATAATTTGTCCAGATTCTTTCTTACTTGTACCCTGGAATTTATTTATAGGTTTTAGTGAGTAAAAATGTAAAAGTTCCTTGCAAATAGTAAGGATAACTGGGATATTTGGTCCTTTTCTCTATAATTTTACTAGCCCATTGGTAGTAAATGTCAGCATGGAAAATCCACGTGTGCTTTGTAGTGGTGGTCTCATGTTCTACCTAACCATTTCTACACTAATTAGAAAAGTGTCTAGCATATCCGGCAATATTCTTGGACCAAAATTCCTTCATCCTGCAAACATTAAGTTCCTTCATTATCATATTTATGATTACATAAATGGAGTTATGTCAAACAGAAGTTGAAATAACAAATCCTGACATTTAAACTGAACCTACCGTGTAGTCAGTCCCTCCCTATTGTTAGGAGGGCTGAAGATATGTAGAACAAGCCATGTCCACAAATCATTATCCATTGTTTCCCTTTTAACTTTAAGCTAGTCAGTAATAAGAGTGGCACACATTGCATAATCAGATTAGCTTTCCATAATAATAATAATAATAATAATATCATTCGGTTGGTAAACCCTATTACCTCATCACCAACTCACACCACATTCTATAAACTACAAGCTAAAGCCGTATAGTTGTCAATCCGGTATTATTATTACTTCATGCAGCCACCACCATCACCACCTCCACCTCCAATCTACTAACTTTCTCTACGAAAACATAAAGAATGGAGAGGAATGGGCGGAGACATGGTGAAATCATAAGTGGATTCTTACAGGATATACACCAAATACATGGGTATTTATTTATATCTAGATGGAAAGAGAGAGAGAAGCCATCAAGTTCATAAACTTTTGTGGAATCCACCCACGCTGTCGTGACCTAATCTAAGAATAGTCTTAGATTATCTATGAATACACACAGGTAGGTAGAGTTATACGGTTGGACGAATTGCTTTGGTTGCTCAAAACCCAAAACTTTCACTACATTCACAGTAGTAGTAGCATAATGGGTTCATATTATCCGTCTAAGAGGGTAAGAAAGAACGAGGATGGTGTGGAATCCTAATCGGCTTATGCAAAACCTGGATGGATCGATTCGGCATGGATGGCCGGTTGAAAACAGACAAAACTGGGTTAACTTTCCACTGATGGATTCACAAGTCTTTCTTTGGCTTCGTTTAACTTTCATTTTCAGGTGTAAGGACTCTTTCCCTTGTCATCTATTCAGTCTATTCTGCTAAACTTCAGTTTTTTGGTGTTTACCTACAGCAACTTATTAAATACTACAACACCTTCCCGTCAAGTTTTTCTAATCCCTAATATTCTAGATTAACAACTTGACGTAATTAGTAATTCTACACAGTAACTAGGACAGATTAACCTACAGATGTACCAATTCTCCAAAACCCTTGAGACTCTACTATAGTTTTGTTTTCTTATTTAAAAAGCAGAAGGGCCGAAATCAGAAGTACCGTATTTCCTGTTTTAATTCCCCCGGGGCTTTATTACTTCCAAGGGTAAATTAGAAATTCTATTAACATGGACAAGATAGAACTCAATATGGAAAGGTAGGGAGGAATTAAACAGGAGGGGGAATTATTCCGGGGGAGGAATTATTCTGGGTAATACGGTATTACATTCGTTAATCTGACAACCATATCATTAGAGTGCTGTACTCTAGCATTTTCCCATGGCATATCTTTCAAGATTGAACTGCGTAAATATTCTAAGGTGTACGAACCACAAAACTTTCCTCCTCTCTCTAAATTATTCTTACAAAGTTGTAATTAGTTTTAAGGAGTTTTCCTTTCAGCTAGCTACATGACTAAAGGGACAGCCTTTAATATTCCATTAAAATTATGCAGCAACATTTTGATTATTTTTTTAAATGGGAATTTTACGGACGGTTTTTTTAGATCTTGGAAGCTCAAGTCGAGTTTTAATTTTAATACAGGATTTTCTCAGAAACTGAAAGTTTTGATGATTAAAAAACCCGAGTTTCTTATTAAAAACGGAATTGAAGTCTCATATTGCTCATATATCTATGTCATGTTTGCAAAACGATGTCAAAGTTGGGTGGCTATGTTTTTTTTTCAGTCAACTGCTGTTGGCCACCATGTGGAAGTCGAGGATTAAGTTGTGTAACTTGAGCTAATTGTCGTGCCAAAGCATATTTTCTTACTCCTGCTATTCAAACAGTCTCCATGGAAACGGGTAACAAGAGAGGAGGATATTACCTACTTGGTGAAATGATAAAAAATAATAATTGAAAACATCCTAAAAATCCTTCCAACAGCTCTGTTCATTTCTACGCAGAATTTTGAATTCAATCCTTTCCTTTAATGTTTCTTAACTCTTGCAGATCCAAAATCCATAGCCAAACAAACCTAAACCAGCCTTCCGGCCCTTTCTTGTTAGGATTGGATTTGTTTAGCAGAGAAGAAGCCTTATGAAAAGAATGAGATGGGATAGGAGGAAGAAAGCTGAAGAGCCTGAAGAGTTTCCTCCTTGTGTTTGGTGCCAGGCTTGACGTCAACTTTGTTTGGTTAGCAACGTCTAATTATGACCAAGTTGTGTCTACATTGAGGAAGCCATTGGAAAGTCTTTCCTTTTATTACAATCACTACATCAAATATATCTGGGAAAAGGGTTTAGGATCAGTCCGCTTTATTTGACTTGCTAACAAAAAAAGCAACAACCAGTGTAAATGATTCTCAAGAGACATCCCAGCCTTCTTATCCTGGACGACTGCACTTCAGAATAAGTAAAGATGGTTAAAAGGAAGGAAGGACGGAGGAGCAGCGTCGAGTAGTTTTTTTTTCTCAACTGGCTATTTCCCTTGGGATGAATTTTAAACTTCTTTTCTGACATACCGACCTGTTCAAATACACTTTCTTGTACAGAACTACCCCCCCCCTTTGTTAGTGAAGCTGGAGGAGTAATTACTCCGAGGTGGCGAAAGTGGGGGTGGCTTGAAGGATTTTAATTTTACCCTGTGCCTTCATTAAGCTGCCATTTCCCCTTCTTTCCTCTCAATCCTTTGTAGATTAACTGATTAACAAATTATTTCAAAGGATACGTTATATGGTAATTTGTTGGAAGTGCTATGCACTGGGACTAACACAGATTCCATACATGGGACAAGATGGGCACAGAAATAGTTGGGAGGGTGAGAGGTAGCACGGATTTTTTAACCTGTCTAAGGCTTATCTAACCACGCCGTCTGTCTGTCCGTCTGTCTGCATGATAATTCAAGAATGGGATACGCTAGATTCACCCAGTTTGGTAGGTACACTTTTCAGATTGAAAGAAAGAGCTCTATTGAATTTCGTAACAATCGGACGTTTATTGAAACCCATGCGGCGGATAAAGCCACCCCCACGGGTAAAATCTCCAAAACTTATTTTTTTGGGGTTTGGTTGAAAAATGGTTAACTAATCTTGAATCTAAACATTTAAACGCCCGTCAGGGTCCAAATAATTGTCCTGAAAATATAAATTTCTAACCATTTCTAAATAAAAGATATGGATTAGCAGTTTATTGTTAATTATAAATACAAGGGAGTGGAAGAAGTGAGGAGGTAGAAAGGGGGTGTGGGGGCTAGGAAGTCAGGCTTAGACAGGCTGCACAAAGGAGGTTTTTACTACCCTTAACTTTTCTTTCATACTTACTACTACCTTTCTTAATCTCTCTAAATCTTCTCCTCCTTTCTACATTTAGCAGCGGAAATTAGTGAAGGGATTACAAAATATTTTAATTAGTTCAAAAGACCTGACCTTTGTGGTGGGATATCCTAAGTTATTTTATTATCATTTTTTAATTCATTATAATACCCGGGTTTTAACTACTTGGATTGTTTTAGCTGTTCAAGTTTATTTAGAAATGATTAGCCCGTTTTTATTACTTTTATTCATCTCTTCTACTATTACAAGTTATATTCTTGCAATCCAATAATTGGACGTCTTGTTATTGCAGCAGCATTTCAGTACCAACTACTTGCAACTTATGCACCCATTCAAACTGCTCCTTTACCAACTTTACATACAACTTATCACCAAAGGGCTTGGAAATCCTCCAAGTTTAATTTTTAATTGCAATTGTTCACGAAACTTTAGGATTTTTTACATAAACTTTGGATAATTAAAATGTAATTTTCGACTGTAATTATTTTTGATTGGACCAACTGGACTGCAGAAGAGGTTGAGTTAGTTCAGTATTCCCAACACCGTACCGTCTACACCGTTATAATAATGGCCTCCTGCCACGCAACTAGAAGAATACGATTACAAGACTCTGTACTTTTAATGTTCATAATCCAACACCAACCTTACGGTATATTGCCTGCTTATCTTGGGAATTATTTCGAAATAAACGTTCAACCCTTGATAGTTCTCCTATGTCCGATTTGGGATAAAATTACAAAGAAATTGACTCCATGTTTTCTTAATCTCTGACCATTATCCTTGGAAAGTAGCATCTGCTCTTTCCAACATTTCCGAGGATTTAAAATATCTTGTCCATCCATATTCACGTTTTGGATATTCAGACAAAAGTTTGTCACTTTCTTTTAATAAACGTAATTTAAAAGTTGTTCAATGTCTTATTATCCAAACGGAATAATGGCTATAAAAGCTACACTACTTTACTTTACTTTACAAACGGAAGGTTTAACTTTGAATTGACGTTCTAATTTTGACATAGACTCCATTAATAGAATCAATCCAAAACTAACTTTCATGCCCACATTCGAGAGAAAGTGTAGAAAGTGACGGAGGAATAAGAAACGTGTCTTCCTTAACGTACTACTAGCATTAAAAATCCATCAAATGGGATTAATAAAATTAATTCTTTAGACAATCCACACACTTAAAACAGCCTATCACTCTACTACCCCTTTTAATGGCCCTGAGGAATTATTGTTTGGAAGGAAAACTTTAAAATTCCATCAACATGAGTAAGATAGGGAGGCTTTTTATTTTTAGCATGGAAAGGGTTCGAGGTGGGATTAAAAAGGGGAAGAAAGTTATGTATTTAGGAGGAGGTAATTTACAATGGGTGTGTTGGCCACCACACCCACCACCGTTCGGAATTTATTTCCATTCTATAAGATAATACTTTCTATTTGTCAATTTGTTTTGGAATAAATTCCAAACTCTCTTTTTTGCATGCTGTTCAATTTATCTTGAGTTGAATGCGAATGGTACTTTAATCTTGGAATTTCACATTATCACCGTAAATGTCCGAATTGTAACCCCACTACTGTAACATTAACGTGTGAACTTTTATACCGTAATATTAGTAATATAAACGGGATACTATTTGAAGGTGAGTACTATTCCAGGGGGTTACTATTAGAGAATATACAGTAACATTTCCTCTACTAGGGCCTTGGTCTTAAGTAGATGCGCATTATTTTTGTAAGAGATTAATCATTTGTCTCTGAAAATAATGTAAATGAATAGATGATTGTATTTTGTCCATATTCCTGAATATCCTATTAAAATATTTGGAGAAAGTAGGCGAGGAAGCTTAATTAGAGGATGTACAAAGTGTGGAAAAGGAAAGGAGCGAGTGCGTGGCTCAAATTGCTAGTCATCAAATAGTTCTTAAATCTTCTCCAGATGTAACAGATAAATTCTTCCTGTGTCTGTGAAGCATAAATTCATCGCTCCCAGTGACCTGTTAACTTATAATATGAAATTGTCTAGTGGCCCATCATACCAAAGTCCTTCTTTCTTGGTCTTATCAAATACAGAATAAGTTTAAGACGTCGTAGGTTATAGTATAGGAAATGTTCACACCTTGTTTTAAATTATTTCCATACCCTTTCATCCTCTCTACTCTTTTTACAACTTGCAAACCGCATAAATTGGCATATTATTAACATGAACTGGAAAGACAAAGACGCAGGCCATATTTCAAAAGAAAGAGAGGACTTTAGCTCATGGATTTATTTATAATGTAGCTTTGCTTTTTTTAAACGGAAAAGTATTAAGTTTATAACAAAAATATTCACACCATTTTAAAAGGCTGGAGTCAACTTTAAAAAAAAAACTTTGCGTATTTCCGGAAATTACTCCCCTCTGGAAAAAAATCTCCCTATCCTTTCAACGTTAAAAATTAAAAGTCGCCCTATCTCCCCTATGTTAAAAGTTTTTCTAATGTTTGCTTTGAAAATTAACTCCACCGGGGGAGTAATTTCCGGAAATACGATATTTATTCAACTCAGTTTCTCCTTCTCTCACGAACAGTAGGGTAAGAAAAGTATCGGGTTCAGGTTATGATTCCTTTTGAGCAAAGAATTCTTAGTGAAAGACAAGAAATAAAAAAATACTTGAAGAAAGTGGTAAAAACCAAGTAATAATCTCTTTGTAATTTATTCACCCACCAAAAAGTCCATTCTTTGGAGAACTCATGCCCAACTAACGCATGATATGTTTTTGTTACACATTGTAAAAGTAAAAATGATGCTAAACCGATACATGAGCTACAACTTTTCTTGTTAGCTTTTTAATACATTTTGTTCAATTTTTTATACCCAGGAAACCCCGAACTGCGCTAGATTCCATGTTTTACACAGCCAAGTCTCCTATCCTTAAACGAATTCGTTAAATTATTCAGCCACTTTAGCAAATATCGACAGAAAGTCAAAACCACATTGGCAAAGACCATAGCCAAAACGGATAAGTAACATCTTGGCAAAAATAAATATAATTCTGGCAAGATAAAAATTCGATTTACTATAAACATCAATACTTATTAAGGGATGAATATCCCTTTATGTGAATGACCGATCACTTTGTCCGTCTGTCTGTCTGTCTGTCTAACTCTTGAACGGTTCAACTTTTTTGAGTTCCGTTTTTGGATCTGTGTTATTAAGGTTCCAACTTAGATTGAACTCGAACATGGACCTTGTGGACCACACCCCTCAAGGTCAACGGTCACGGGTCACCAAAACTTTAATTAGCAACCCCATCAAGTGGGGCGTCGTTCGAAATCTAGTTACTAGGACATTTCAAAACAGTGTTTTTTATAGCGATTTTTGCTAACAGTATCTAGAAGGTCTCAATAGGACGAATTAAACCCTGTTTAGGGCACATGACCTTTCGTGACCGTGCGGCACGGTCAAAAGAAAAATATTCGGATTTCTCGAACGTGCTTTTTGCTAATAGTATCTAGGAGGTCTCAATACGACGAATTAAACGCTGGTTAGGGCGCGCGGTGTTTTTCTAAAAGCATCCAAAAGATCTCAATAGACATCGAGTTTAAACTACGGACACACTGCGCGCTCACTCCGCTCACACCGCGCGCTCACTCTGCACACACCGCGTGCTCACTCTGCACACACCGCGCGCTCACTCCGCACACACCGCGCGCTAACTCCGCACACACCACGCGCTTGCTTCAAACACACCGCGCACGCAAGTAACATTTAACTGTTGTTTACACCTCTTCGTTACATGCGTTACAACGGTTTATTTCATTTCTGGTTTATAATTTAACCCTTCAAAATTTACAATCTCAGCTTGCATCATATTTGTTCTAAATTTGTGGACGCTCGTGTGTAGTTTTATGACTTAAGTTACTAATTCTGATCCGACCCATGGAATTGGTGATCTCCATTCTTAGTAGGCACAATGACTTTTCGCTTTCGCAATGTTTCTCAATGTGTCTTAGCCAAAACGTCTTTTCTTCTTTATTCTGCCTAAATATTTATGCCAAAGTGTCTTTGGTCTTAGTGCGAAACATTTTAGCCAAAACGTCTGCAACTATTTTCGCAGTTTTGCTTATTACTAAACTCATAAAACACTGGTCCTGGTTGTGCTACTCATCTCAAGGCATTTTTAATTACTAAAACAGAGGGAGAGAAATACATTTCTTTCTTCCAACCAAGCCCCACCCAACCCTTAGAGTGAGGACTAACAAACTAACTACATTTTATTTGAAAACATTACCAAACTATTTTTTGACTGCTTTCTAATCAACAATACTTCATGGGCTCAACTCCGAAAATGACGAACATACCAACAAATATAAAACGGATTCCGCCCCAACAGCAAACATCAGCTTTGAAACTCACATCTGTACATTTATTTTATTACAGTCACTTTGCCAGTTGTCATCCGCCCACGCCACGCATACAATATCTGAGCTAATCCCTTTCCAAGTGAATTCAATACTACGCAACAAATGACAAAAGAAGGTATCTTTTTAGTTTAAGTAGTTAAGTTTTTGTTACTAAAGCAAACAAACAAGACCCGTACTCGGATTAATCTTGCTGCACTCTCACTCTCTACCAAAGTTAACTAAAGAAGAAGGAAAGTGTCCTAGGCATATTATTTATTTGCTTTATTTAGGAGTTAACGATGGGCGGACAGTCAACATTAGTACAATCCAGAACTGAAGCCAAACTGTCCTCATTGTAAAGACAAACATTAACATCTTCTGTCAACTTCCTTTGGAGGAGGACAAAAGTTCAAGTTGGCTATAAAAAAAAGTAAATAAAAAATGGTGCAACCTTTATTTGGAACATTTAAAGAAACTTTGATCTTTAATATAAACATTTCCACCACTTCAAGTCATGAATCCATTTGGGATTTCCACTTGAAGATCTATCTGGAAAGAATTGTGGTTTTTATCTCACAAATCCCTTCTTTTTGGTAACACAAAGTAACAAAAAATAGTTATTGTAGACGCAATTGTCACCCCATTTTAACCTCAACTGACACGTAAATAAGTGGCTCTTTCTTTTGGGAGAAATAGACCAACCCAAACCCTGGAGAGACCAAATAAAATCTCAACCCAACAGATCGGCACATTACCGTTTGATTGTAGTAGAGTTAGTTGGTCACCATATGATGTTTGGATACTTCTAAATGTAAATTTCCTACAGAAATCTATCATGATCAAGCGGAATACTGTCATTTACACGCAGACCAGACCAGTTCACTATCCCTGTCTCGATAAAAGTAAAAGACGTCGTCCAGAGATTATGATCATGGTCCATAGTAGGTATTACTTTTTCTACTTTATGCATTTTGTGAGGCGAATAACCTCGGGGAAAGGGATTCCTTTCTCCAGTCTGTTAATAGATATGTATCTACAAATGTAGTATATGTATTGAAGTTTGAAGTCGAGGCTCATTTGAAATTTAAAGGGTTTGCTACCTGTGAGTGGTTGGTGTTGATGCGTTTGGTGTTAGGATGATCATAAATTCCAACCTCTGGGCACTCAAGTCCCATCCGAGTTTATTTTTATGGTAAAAGAAGCCATAACGCTGCATAATAGAGGAACTAGCACTCCATACAACTGTATCCCACATTACGTATCTTAAGACCGTCATAGGTCGGTCCCCTTATGTCATTCTGTGGTTCTTTGGTTAGAAATGTTTATGCTTTATTATTTCTTCTTATTTTATTCCCTTTTTGGAGAGGCCAAAAAACACTAAGATAACTTATTCCAACCAGTCACTTTTAGTACCCTTGAGTAAAAAAAAGCCGTCTGGGCTTATTTTTTGCTGGAACAATAAAATAGAAACAGTTGAACTGGTGTAGTGTTGTTGATAGTTTGTAACAATAATGCTAATGCTTAATGTGCTATTCGGATAAAGGAGGACGGAATAAAGAGGACGGATAAAAGAGGACGGAAAAAAGAGTAAGGATGAAAGAGTAAGGATAAAAGAGGACGGCAAAAAGATGACGGAAAAAATAGGAAGCGGATATAAAAGGAAATAGATGAAAGAGGATATGTATAATAAAGGAAGCGGATAATAGAGGATCCTAGAGTAAAGGTACGAAAGAGGTTTATTGTGAGTTGAAATAATAACTCCGTCAGCAAATGAAACCTTTGAAATTGACTCCCCAGCGGAGTTGCGACCAGAATTACAGCATGCGGTTAAACTAAATTGGATGAGGTCAAAGTTACTCGAGTACCCGACTGTAACTGAAGTAATTACGTTCCTATTTATATACCTTTTCATTTTCCCTACATAATAAAGAGTGCAACAAAACTTACCAATAATAACTATTCCTTAAAAAGATATAATAATAAATTCCCCAGCAGCAGAGCAACTCTTGGGGAAAGTCAAAAGGGATAAATAACGGGTACACAGGTTGGTATACTAAAGCCAGAAACTCATTCCAACCGGATTTGCAAGCGTCCTACTCGAGAGCATTTTTTTAAATTTACGAGCACCGTATCATTTGTGCTACTCCATAATTCAAATACCTCATCATTTCTTTCAACGGTTTTAAACTTCTTAAGGTTACTTTATTGCTATCGTGTACGGACGGTTAGTTCCACCAACAAAAACTTTCACACCTACCGACCCAGCAAATTATTCTAGTAATTAAACGCAATCGGGTGTAAATATGTCTTGCTTATTAAGGCTAGCGTAGCGACGCCTTTATGTGAATGCACGGTCCTGCTGGCTGACTGGCTGGCTGACTGACTAGCTGTCCATCCGAGCGATAACTTTCGAACCGCTGAACTGTTTTGAATTATGTTTTCGGGTTTTCGTTCTTGGGGTCAAGGAACTCTGGGAGTTCGTAGATGGGCTAATTCGATCATACCCCCTGGGGGGTGGGGTCAAAGGTCACAAATTCGTCTATGCTAACCCCTATCAACTAGGGTATATCGTTGGAAAGGTACTTATTACGGAATTTCAAAACAATGATCAAAATTATTCAGTGACACTTAGGTCAAAAGTTATGACCTTGCGAAGGTCACATGAGGCAAGGTGAGACTCTACTTCCAAATGGTACCCACAACCGTGATAACTTCATATTACCCTATATTGGCACCCCCACTGACCTTGGTCTAACGCTATGACCTTGCGGAGGTCAAATGGGGCAGTGTGAGATTCTACTACCAAATGGTACCCACAACCTTAACAACTTTACACAACCTCAAAAATTTGTCACAGTGCCCAGAACACGCCAGAATGTCTCAAATTGCTCCCAATATCCCAAAACGTCTCAACTTTCACCCCAAATGTCCCCGCATGCCCCCAACATCCCAAAATGTTTCAACTTTCCCCAACACCCCAGAATATCTCAACTTGCCCCGAACACCACAAAATGTCTCAATTTGCCTCCAATACCCCACGCTAGCCTTCGTTACGCCCGTTTACAGCGGTTTATTTCTTCCATAAAACCATCCCAAGTAAGAAGAGGTGCGTGATATAATTTGTAGATTTGGGTTTTGTGGTACATTACTTTTAAGTGTAGTAAGCAGATATTAAAGTATTCCAATTGTTTAAAACTTTTACTTCTTGTTTTTCTACGACTAACTTCCTACTTGTTGGCGTAAAGTGTAAGGTGTCGTACCGAGTTTATGAAGATGGCTTATGGTAATGGGAGTAAAGTGACAAAAATAATGGTTTAATTGTTCTCAAAATAATGTCAGAATTCATACAATAAGTAAATGTGTCTTTGCTTGAGGAGCTCTGGACTCAGACTGATAAAATAAGGATAAATAGCCGTTAAGAAATAAGATTAGCAGGGGAAAATAATAAGCTTGACTTGGGCTACTTATTTGGATACTTTGAGTGTTGGTAAGTGATAAATAATATAGGATTTTCATTTAGATTTGTCGAAGATAACTTGAACTGGTAGGTATAAAGTCGGGTGATCACTACTTTACATAAGTTTTATGCAGATTATGAGTAAATGAACTCGAGAGATAAAGGTTGAGGTAATGCACTGGCTCAAAATACATAAAAAATAATATCATGCATAAAATAAAGTTAGCAGAGAATCGAACTCTTGTAGGACAATAAAATAAAGGTGGTAAACAGTCCCATCCTATTATTCCCCCGAGTCCACGGCTGGAGGTCCCACGGCTGGAGGTCCCACGGTCGGAGGTCCCACGGTCGGAGGTCCCACGGCTGGA
>JAQFZX010001427.1:0-30137 GCA_034682405.1 Hydroisotoma schaefferi | reverse complement strand
ATTAGTTTAACTCAGTAATTATTAATTAAATGAACTAATCGGAAGAATAGGAGCATGGTTTGCTCGTTTATATACAGCAAATGTCGCAAAGATACGCCTCTTCGATGTTACTCTTTTAAAATCATCCTTACCTCAGTTATCATTTTCATAAAGCAGTACTTGGAAATAACCTTTCAGGCATTAAATCCAATTTATATCAATTATCAATTATATCGTTTACTTAAATATTCTATTAAAAGTTCCACTTTTTCCAAACTGATGGATTCTATTTCTACCAGTTTTGTAGAAAATATGCTATACTTTTATAAATTTAGTAGTTTTGATTGCAAAATTTTTTGCCAAACCCATCGTAATTTAATTCTCTTAAAAAATAAATTGAAACAGATTGCAAAAAAGATTACATTAGAGAAGCTGATAGATTTTAAAGAATATTCCTTACAGTGTTCTTCATTCGTAGTCAAACCTCACCCAAAGTAACGTCTATTCTGTATACCTACATCCCGTTAACTTTTTCAGACCAAACTTATCATAAACGTTCACAAAGTATTTCTGAACATTAAACCAAATATCAGTTAGCCTTTGCTGAACTAACCCCTTCAACCCGTCCCCTTAAAGTCCCCTTAAGTTGAAATCATGTTAACTGTAAAGGAATGGGAAGCTGTAGAATGGTACTTCGCCTTCTACGCCAAAGTTTCGGTGATGAAAGTTACAACAATTGATGGCCCCCAGAAACGCTTGCAGCTACGAAAACTCAGCGTTGCGAAAAGGGGGTGCGCTTTCTTGTTTTGGTTTAATACCGTACTTCACGGTGCTATCGCTGTATTTGCACTTTTGTCACCTATTTTCGAGAAAGATACAGAAATCACGGTGCTCCAACTTATGTTTCTTTTGTTTTATTTCTTTACTTTTGTCATTGCATTGGTTCCCAGTTCCGTTCATCAATGGAATCCCAAAACGATCCTTTTTGCGATCAACCCTTACCAGAAGTTTTGCTGCATATTACGAGGTTATTTATTTATTTATGCTTCAATTATTATCATGAATAAATAACCAAATACATTGTACAAAATCCAGTTGATTTATATGCATCCTTAAAATAAGGCGAATAAGTATGCAGACTGACGGGAACAGGTAAATGGGATCATGATAATTTACTCTTACTTTCCAGAAGTGGAACAACCCTTGAAAAATCGCAGAGTCACGATGAACCTTAACCCGGTGCCCCCGTTATCAGAAAGTCGAATAATGGAATGGCTCATGAAGACGATTCTGGTTCTGATAACCATCGTCGGTTCGATAATAGGACTTTTCGGACTATTAGAAAACCTCGACCCTCTCTATTTAATTTTCAGATACTTTAATCAAGATATTTGGTGGGTAACGATCTACCGCGCCGTAGTTATGTGGTTATGTATCATCGAACTGGTTAGGTCAATCTGTTTAGGACTTATAGTAGGACTAGCAGCAGTGATTTCTTGTACAAGAATTCTCATCCGTTTAACAAACAATATGGCGTCATTTAAACGGCGGAGAACAATTAGATTTTGGATGCTGCACAAGCACGGTTTTGTAAGAAATGTTAGGCTTTACACTATTCTAACAATTTGGGCCGAAATCATTGGCCAAAGTTTTACAGACTCTTTCATACCTATTCTCATGCTAACTGGTATGGCTCTAGGAGTCGTATGCAACTATGGAACTATTAAACTGCAGGTTGCGGTTGGAATGCCCTTGTATTTTATAATGCCTTTAATCTCTGTGGTTGTGATTATTAATTGTATTTTTACAGTGAAAGCAGCAACAGACATACACGATGTTAGCTTAGATTATTTACACCAAGTTAGTTCTGTTGTTGTTACAAAGTATGAGCAGAGGGTTCGAATTTCTATGAGGCTATGTAGTTTAAGGTGTGGACCGTTTTTTATCATGAAACAAAATACGAAGCTAGCGTCCCTCTCTTTGAATTCTATTTACACTATCAATCTCCTTCTCCTTGTTTAGAAATACTAATAAAAATAAAAATGATTAAATATTGATTTAAACGGGGTCATTCCTTAATTTAAATTATTCCTGCAATTATTACATACCGTATATACTCGAATACACGCCGGGGCCACTATTCAATTTTTGTCGTTTTTGAGGGGGCCACTATTCGGGAGGGGCTACTAATCGGGAGAGGCTACTAATATTTTAATTTAAAAAAAAGCATCCCTTACTTTGAAAAAGCATTACGCATTAATTACTTTATTTCATTCTTGAATATCAAAATACAGAAACAAAATTAATTCAGTCAGTAGAACTACCTATCGTCCTCATCTTCCGAGGTTCCACTTTCCAAACTGATATCGTCGTCAATTACAACTTCATTTTGCTCCAGTTCATCAGTATCTTAACAAACTGATATTTGAAGTAATGACTAGTCCCTTTGATAAGCAAATGCTCAATCAATCGTTCTCTGTTGTAAAAAGCGTTTTATTTACTGCATGGCTTAACGTGTCTTAAACGCATGGGGAAGCGACTCAATGCCCCAGGGTTACTGGGGGCTACTATTCGATGGGGGCCACTAATAAACAGTTTCGAACTTCAGAGGGGGGCCACTATTCGAGAGGGGCCACTATTCGCAGGAGGCCTCTATTCGAGTATATACGGTAATCGAAAATCCGATAAGCATACCTTTCTCTATAAAGTTAAGTTTATCCACACCTTAACCAATCCTACCTTCTAGTTTTATACAATAACTTACGCTATTCTGCGCTAGAGCTGGATGGAATTACTTGGACCGATGTTTCATAAGCGGGGGGTACAAGGGTACATTGTACCCCACAGTTTTCTAATGACAAATCTACCCCCCTTAATTTCAGGAAGGCAATATCCTTTACATGCTAAGCAGGCTCCGCCCAGCCACACCCTTTTCTATCCTGCTATTTGTACCCTCTAGTACTCCGTCGTGGTTTCATAAGTGTGCAATGTGCAATCAAGGGTGTACTGGTGTACAAGTACAAGGGTACATTGTACCCCCTAATTTTTTAATGTAGCCCTGTAATTCCCGAAAAGCCCTATCCTTTACATGTTAAGCAGGCTCCACACAGCCATACCCTTCCTATCCTTTAATGCTACTGCTATTTCTACCCCCTGGTACCCCATAGTGGTGTGGTACCAGGGGGTAAAAAGGCTGATTTATTAACGCAAGAGGATGCACGGATGCATAAGAGCCATAGAGCCTACATTTATTCCATCCTTTCCATTCCAAATTCCAACCCAACATTGGCCAGCACAATTCGGGGTTTCAGCATAATTGCTTATCCCACCAAAACCGAATCTCGCTTCCTTTTTAATCAACTCTCCGGATTTCGGGTATTTTTCAAGATTCTGCATATCTGCATTTGTAAAAAGAGCAAAGGGACCATTTTTACAATTTAAATAATCCTCATAATTCGTAAGTAAAAAAATATTTTACACCACTTTTCCATAAAAAATCGCAGGTTAAAAATGTTGAAATATCCTTATTTTTTTACCAAAAAAGGCAGAATTTCTAATTTTATCGAATTTCATCAGTTTTTTAATTCACAAACAAAAAACTGGACACTTTAAAAAAAACGGTGGGTGACGAGGACTTTAGTAAATTATCTTTGAGAACAACAAGAATGGCTGATAACCCGGCAGCAAGCCCCACTCCTAATGAAGACTTGTTCGGGGATGGACGATGGATAAGCGTTGTAAGGCTTATCTATCATTTTGATAAGCGTATTTGCGGATTTCAAGGGGTTATCCATCTCACTGCTAATTTGTATTTTTTGTTGGACGAACTTACAGCACAAAAGGTTCGTGACAGAGACGGAGGAAAAGGAACCGGAAGTTGTATTTTTGGGCGATTCGATAATCGCTTATCTTAGCTATACAGAAATGTGGGACACGCATTTTGCACCTATGCATGCCCTAAATTTTGGAATCGGGGGCGAGCGAACTGAACATGTTTTATGGAGAGTTATTAATGGAGAAATGGACAATTTAAAACCAAAGGTTTCTTAATATGAAATAGACAGTTATTAATTTATATTTATTACATTTCAAAAAGTATAAAGAATGACTGTTTTTTGTATTTTTTATGAAGGCTGTCGTACTACTAATTGGTACGAATAATCATGGCTGTTCCCCTGATCAAATTTCAGGAGGGATTGAAGCAATCATAACTGCAATCCGGGACCGTCAACCTCAGACCGAAATCTTAGTATTGGTAAGTGTTTTACGTAAATCAACCCGGATAGAAGAATAGTTTGGTGAATTTATTAACTAAAAATTCGGATTCTAGAGTCTCCTTCCTCGTGGAGAAAAACCGAATCCCATCCGAGAAAGAAACGCCCAAGTGAACGATTTATTATCCAAAACGTTAATAGGAAAGTGCAAAACCCAGTTGATAAATATCGATCCTGGTTTCGTCCAAGCTAATGGTAGGATTTTTATTTTAACTTTAAAAGCCAGTAAAGTAAATGGGAGTGAAGCTAAATTATTGGTGGGGTTTCAGGTACAATTTCTCATCACGACATGTGGGATTACCTTCACCTTAGCAAATCTGGATATTACAAAGCGTTCGAACCCGTTCATGAAATCCTCCAGCAGATATTACTGCCCGGCGACACCGACATAACCGATGGAGGTTTTTTAAAAAAACCTAGTAGTGGGGGGACGGAAATGAGTGAAGATGTTTGAAAGTAGAAGATGTACAAATTACCTGCTAGCAGAATATAATATTTCATGCTGTATTTATTCCAACTGCAATCAAATCAGTGATATTTTAAGGAATTGTATATTCGATAGCTTTTTACTTGTAGAAAGGGATAGCTGGTTTTGTAAAACGGACTATCAATTCCGAATTCGTATGCAGTTTAAATCACAGCAGTTTATTTTGTTGGGAAAAGTTAAAGGATTTTGACATTTTTAAGTCCTTCCGGTTATCAGTTTGCAAACATGACAAAACGACGAATAAATAATGTGACGGTTTTTAAAAGTATTCCAAGAGCATAACATTTTTATAAATATATTATCCATGATGGTTGTACATTGTAGATTTAATAGAAAATGTAACTATTCCTCGGTCAATTTTGCACTTTTTACCTAAGAAAGTTGTGGTTGGGTTGTGAATCTTTTTGTGATTGTTGTAAATTAATTGTCAATAGCATCTTTTTGTCAAGTAAGCTTAGTCAGTTTAACTACTCGAATCATGTCTTCAATTCAATTTGCTAACACTTAATCCTAATGGCAATCAACGTGCTTCGGTTTTAAAGTGTTATTTGTATTTTTTGTATGCCCGTGATAAATCCGTAGAAAGAAGTTGTCAACTGTACTGGTTAGGAGAATATTGAATATTTTCTGTAAGCGTAGTTAAAATTAGTTTTGCACTCATTTAAATTAGCAAGCTAATAAAAATATATCACGGAAGGTAATTCTTTACTATTATTATCATTCTGTTACTAGTCTTAACTACTCAATATCATTCATGCTTCCAGTCATTGAAGATTGGTAGCAGTTTACTATTTAACTTAGCAAAAAAATGCCTTTTTATTTTTATGTAATTAAAGGAAAGCAAAAGCACTATACTACATAAAACCTAGAAAAAAGTTTATGTCATGAAACATTTACTCAAAATTCAGTAGATAGAAACATGGAACTATCAAAGTTTGAAGAAACGTCCCTCGTTATGAGTTGAGGTTTTTGCCATGGGCCATGGCATATTCTTGGCAAACGACAAATAGTTGGCATAAAAAAAATATACCAGCAACGGTAACTTCTTGATCTCTTAATCTGTAATCCAGCCTAAATAAGATCTCATATATTCTAGCCCGCTTGCTTAATTCAGAATTCAGTGGTGGATCAAGGTGCACTAGATTCCATGCATGCATATGAAAACATAGCCTGCCTATACTTCATTAAACTTCCAACAACATCCCTGTCTATCTCTATTATTACAATAATGCTATATTTATGCGATACACAAATCTACCAAAGAATCCGCCTAAACTGTTCCTAAAAGGAATGACATAAGGTCAAAGAAGCCAACCGTTATTCAATAAAGATGTTACTATTATTCTACCACGCGTATACAAGTCAACATAAAAAGCTAAAGCATACGGTTTAACTTATCCTTTATTTTTGCACGCTTAACCAAGAACCAGGTAGATATCGTAGTAAAACTATAACTGAACAAAAAACGCTTGATGATGATAGTATCAAATGGCATAATTATGTATATTTTTTAATCCCTACAAAGTCTGACAACCGTTGGTAATAGTATCCATGTTACCTGGATGAATGCATTGTTGCTGGGAGTAAAACAGCTTTTTAGCGATGATGATGAGGCTCGTTATTTCCATACCTATCGCAATACAATATATTTGCACTCAGAATAAACATGACATGATTGCCTAACTTTCGTGATGACTTTTGCATGATATCCTATTAGAAGAAATAGTTGTAGGAATACTATTGAAATTGGAATATTCCATTGTCTGTTGATGATGTTTGTGTGCGTTAGCTAATGACTTCAGTAGAAACGCTTAGTATTGTTGTCTACTTTGACTGGAGAAGTCACTCGGAGAATTTAATAAGACATGCAGTCTCGTAGTCGTTTGTTTAAAGTCAGTTATAGTTAAATCCTAGGGTGTTTAATCAACCTAAGGATTTACTGCATTTAGGGAACGTTATCTGGTTTTATACAGAGATCGTCACTGAGAGATACATTTTGTTTAAAGCTTATTACGAACAGATCAGCAATATTAAACGGTTACGTTACATGGTTGGGTAAAACCTGACTATTAATACCTGAAATTGTGCGTGCATAATGTGGGTTCAGTTTGATGAAAGTTTTAATTTCGGATTTGCAACTATTCAATTTTAGTGACTGATGGATGATCTAATTCAACAGGGATAGGGATTGTCGTAGGTGCTACTTTTACTTACAATTTATCTTACATTGATTGGAACCCTGTCCTTTATAGCATACTTTATATGATTTATTATAAAATTTATGGTATTTCGCTAAAGAAGTTATCCGAACCAGTTGGGAAATGGATAATACAGTAAGATGAAGTATTATTAGGGATACACTACACAATTGAGTGAGAATATGAAAGGGTTGAGACAAGGGAAAGATAGAAAAACATAGAATACAGCTTTGACTAATGATTTATGTCAGTAATTATTTACTTTATCATCAAATGGCCTTACTATCTTTATACCTTGAGTTCGTGATATTATTGGCGTACCTTTTTCCATCACATTACTCTCCATTGTACATGCTGTAGAGTCTAGAAAATAAGTAACGATGAATTTTACATGTAGGAGATCATCGATGATTCATCTAGTTGGTTTGGTAGTAATTAGTAATTGTTGACTTGACTTGTAAATCAGACGACAGAGTTCTTCATGAAATTGTGATCTCATTGCCTGCCATCCGGCAACATGCCAATATTATTATGGCATTTCATACTCCATTTTCCGTCCATTTTTATAAAGTTTACAGTCATCTTCTTAACTCCGGAACACTGCCGTATTTTATTTGGAATATATTTTAAGCCGTGTGTGATGACAATGATTCAGTTTGAATTGAAGTTGTCCGTATAATATTATGATTATGATTAATATCGGCGGATGCATGCCGTATCACCCAAAGTAAATACTCCGGCATAGATAAATATATTGTATTCGTCTGTATTGATATTAAATCAATGTAACCAACAACCGCTAGGTAAACTTACAACGAGCATCACATTTTTACAGATAACCCTTTATTACACAGAGATAAGCCAACAAGTGAACCAACTAACTCTTGCTTACCGGAGAGTTTTACTGATTATCAGGGGTTTCAACTTGCTAATGTATAAAATATGACCTAAAAAGCTTGGATTTAGTCTCATCCGAAATAGTATTCCGTCTGTAGAAACTGTTATCGTTGTACCTGGACTTTAGTTTCGGAAAAATACTAGTTAAACTTCCCCATAGTACTATCTCTAATTACCGCAAGGCAAAAGGCACGTTAATTGTAAGCGTCACATATCTAGCATTTCCACTCTCAAACTTGCCTTTTTTAGCATACACGTTGAAATAAACTTTATCCCAATAATTAACCCATTTTCTGCATTATTTCCCCGCAGATAAACTATAGGAAACCGAAGCAGTTTCTATTTTGGGTCTCTCGTAGTTCGAAGACTACTTAGGTCAAATTCCTCGCCAACAATGACCCTGATCTCACCAACGAGTAGTGTTTCTAAAACAAGGAGGATTAAAATGTCTCCTGGAGTACCCTTTCTGCTGCTATTAACCTCATCAGTGCTATTACTGTTTAACAATGCTCCCAAAGTCCTAGGAGACAACACCCAAATGTGTGAAAAGGACATGTGCTTTTGTGAACAAGACATAGAGCCCGTAGAGATCCTATGCGATAATCTCAAACTAAGGGTCCTCTTCGAGGATACGGATTGGAATGCCACGTTGGAAAAGTTGAATATAACGGACCGGAAGTTGGACGTCAGTTTTGTAAATAACTATCTCTTCGATGTCCCCAAGTTCCCCAGTTTGAAAATCGTCATGCTGTCCTTCCATCGGAACTTTATTACTCAGATTGCCGATTCTGCCTTCTCCGAGCTTGCAGAGTTGGACTCCCTTAATCTCAGTTATAACAATTTGACTGGGGATAGTTTGACCGAATCCGTATTTTTTGGAAAGTTTGATCAAGAAGATTCCAAGGGATACTTTCCACTTCCAATGACACATCTTAATTTGAGTCATAATAGGATTCATAGGTTAGTCAGCGCTCTGAATGATACTTAATGTAGCATTTAAAGAGATTATAGCAACTACTTTACAACTTTCAAAAAATGATTTCCAAACTCATAACTTTTTGGAGGTTTCTTAACTTCAATCTCTGCTTTTAGCTTAGGAATATTATTTTTTCTTCTACAGTATCAACAAATATGTCTTTGACCACTTGACCAGCCTGACTACGTTGGATTTGAGCCATAATCCATTAAAGGTTCTCAGTGGCAGCACTTCTAGTGCGATTTCTTCCCTTAGAAAACTAGAGGTAATTGAATTTACCCTTCACTAAGTTTTTAACGTCATGCAAAAGTTTAGAATGGTATCTTTTGGTTCAGTTTCTAGGCTTGTCCCATACCTCCGTAGAATCCATTAGTGAAGGGATGCTCCACGATCTAATATACCTGACTGCCCTGGACCTGTCCTTCAATAATTTCAAGATTGTCCCAAAAGAGCTTGGAAGCACACATGCCTTGACAGTCCTCAAGTTGGATGGAAATATTTTTGAAACATTGAACAATAATTCCTTCATCGTAAGTTTGGCATAAAAATAGGTCCTTTTAAAGGGAAGGAATAACTCTCGAAGGGCAAGTAGCCCTCCATCCATAGTCCATCTTGCCAGAACTCCAACTCAAACAGCCACTTTTTTCTCATGCAGGGTCTAAATATGCTTCTAGACCTGAGCATTCAGAACATTCCAACCTTAAGGTCAATCGACAAGGGAACTTTCGGCCCGTTGAAGAACCTTTCAAAACTAGAGATATCCTTTAACCGACGATTGACTAAAATAAATGATGGAGCCTTCGATGGGCTCGTTTCCAAAGGGAATGAAGCCAGTTGGCCCGTTAAGGAAGTGAGTACAGTACAAGGATTTTTTGTAGTAGCTAAAGTTGGCGTTTTTTAATGCATTTTCTAACTTCTATTTCCAAAATCCAGATAAGGCTTAATGACAACGGGCTAAGCAGATTGGACCAGTCTCTCCTTCCTTGGGAATATGTTGATTACATTGATATCCAGAATAATCCATTCAGGTGATTAGAGTAGCCTAACTTTTTCCGTGAACATTGTAGTGGAAATGCAAGCGAACTTATTAATTGATATATTTATGGATGAAATGCAGGTGTGATTGCTATTTGGACTGGATGATTACGATTCTGGTTGACCGGATCGGTCGCAACAATATGCACAACGTTAAAAACCTATAGTAAGCCTCACACTCAATTATAGTTGCACTTATAAACCGTATATTTAAAAATATAAATATAAAACACTCCTCCAATGATAAAACCCTAGATAAAGAGTTGCATTTTCATTTCAGTTGTGCAGAACCTCCTGAATTAAAAGCAAAGTCCTTAGACGCCTTGGCCTCAGAACCCGAACTTTTTACCCACTGTAAATCGGGTAAAAGTAGTCTCTTGAACGTTGAAGATGACGGCGAGTTTAACGCAGACCCCTTCCAAACCGCTGGAATTACTATTCTAGTCATTGGGTAAGTTCAGCAGCTTACTATATTTTCCCGAATTTACTCCCGTAGGCCTTTATTTGCTCTTATAAAATTGAGAATATCTTTAACATGAGAAAAGGTAGGATAAATTCTGATCTTCCAACCATGAATTGTACGGCTGTTGTTGCTGTAAGATATTATGCAAAGTATTTTAGGGGCCTTAAAACGAAGGAAATGCATGGTACCGTGAATGACACCGACTTTGATTAACATAAGCTTTCTATTGAATTCTATGACAGGATACTGTTCATAATCCTCGGCGTCTCAATTCTCGGATTTGTATTCGTGAAAAGGCGAGCAATTGCTGCGGATTTGATGCGAGGTTCGCAAATCCGTTACGAACGAGCTGAAACGGACGAAGGAGAGTTTGGTGACGGTAACCCTCCTCGTGATATCAACAACTACCCAAAGACACACAAGATTTCATCCATATTTAACAATTAGTTGGACTGAAGGCAGCCAACCGTTGAGTTTTCATTCCAAGAATGGAGATGCCAAATACCAAAAAGACTAAATATATCTATCTATACGTGCATGTTTAATATTTGCCATTATATTATACCATTTAAAGCTCATGTCGCAGGTTTTCTCTGTCTGGTAGCTTATCTTTTAGCTAGTTATATTTTGTGAAGATAAGCGAGCTTGGTTCCCTGTACACCTGTACACACCCAACTTGACTTTTTAAGTCGTTATTCCTTTTCCTTAGCTATAGATCCTTTATGAGCTCCTATAGTATCTATCTAAGCCCCTAATGTAAATACATTTTACCCTTATGTACATTTACAACTTATTGTTAAAGGTGTATATTTGATTTTTGTAAATAATCAACGTTTTCTAGCTGTCTGTGATAAAACAAAAAAAGCTTATTTATTACTCTTATTTATTGCTCTTATCGGTCGCCCTTTTACATCGGAAACGAGCTCTTTTATTTGGAATATTCAACAAAGAGAAAAAAATCAATTCGGCATACAATCGTGTTGAAATACAATATACATATTTCATAAAAAAAATTAATAAACTGAAGTTATTCAACTTGAAATTTATATCTGATTCCAACCATAACGGCAAGAAACCTTGAGACATTTTATTGTCAAGGCTTTACGGAAACGAGCCTCTGAATCCTGTTAACGCCCGGGATAAAAGGGTGGTCCTGGTGGGTATCCGATGGGAGGAGGAATAGGAATGCATTCATAATAATAACAGTAAAACTCTCCAAACGACCAAGGCCGGTCGCAGTCTAGATCAATCTCACACGGCTAGAACCAAATAAAATGAATTGTCATGCATAATTTTTATCTAGAAGTATCTAGTATCAATAGAATGGCTCTAAGGAACTGGCACGATGATGTTAGGAATAACTTTTAAAAACCGGAACCTTTGATACATTAAGATGCCCCCTGCCCCCGAGGTAAACTGAACCGTGCGTGGTCTGATTTACAGACTTCAAGAAGTGAAATTTTTATTGGAAGTAGGACGCATACTCTCCAGCAAAATAATCTGGGAAATGTTCAGCCAATTTCATAGTTGGGAACATTATTCAATGTTAATACCAACCAGTCACTCACCGCTCCCAAGGGATCCTGAGCACAAGACAAGTTCAGCAGAGTTATCAGGATGAGCATCACAGACAGGTTGATAAGTAGGGCAGCTGCACTGTTCATATTGATGGATTGATGGATATTTGGATGGCGACAGTTGAAAAATAAAAACCGAGAGGCCTTGCTTATTAGCTTAATTTGCAATTACTTTAAGGAATATTGAAAGCTCTGAAACTTTTAAATATACTTTGATGAAGTAATCTCACCAGTTGAGGCCACTCTGACAGAAAAATCTTAAGTGAGCTGGATGGTGAGAAAGTACCGTTTATATACTGTTTGTTTGGTCGACTAAACTTCAGAAGTTCAAGGATAAAGGGAAGGGATACACAGCCCTTGAACTAGTTTCCCTAATTGAGTTGAGCTAGGATGGGAATTCCGCGTTGACAAGATTAAACGAGATATAAGAGATATTTAACGTTTTCAGTAAGGTTTTAAAGTGTCTAACCAAAACGCAGGAAGATATAGGTGTTTGTTGGAATCTAACATGATGAAACCCATAAAAGATTGAAACCTACCAACCGAACCTAAACACTTAATGACAAAATATTCAACGGAAATTTACAGCGGACGCGTATGACATAACTGGAAATGTGACTGGAGACTGGAATAATATTGGGACTGGGAAGAAAAACTAGTAAAAACCTACTTTGTGTACACATAAAAAGGTTAATATATTGGTAAAGTGAAGGATACTGGTAAACAGAAATTCTATTGAAAATAAAATTCTTATTCATGACTCATTTCTGGAAGTTAGTTCGAGGTGCATAGGTTCGAAATCTTCTCGACGGTTGTCATTTAGGCCTTGGCCTTTAAGCCATGAATACTTTTACCTTCTACGTAAGATAACTAAGCATTTGAATTTTAGAGCAGTCAAGTCAGTGAGTAAATATGAAAGTAAATAGGATACCTTTTCCAGAACATAGGAAGTTATGAATCAAGTAACAATATAAATAGTTAACAACAGGCAGGCGGTTGCAATTGTGTTTCACATTAGTTCTGTATTTATTATTATTATTACAAAGCAGTTGTGGTAATGCCTTTTAGCTTTTCTTTCACGAATTGTGCACCCTTACATATCCCTGCCAGCTAATTACATAAATAATTAGAACTGCTTCCATATAATTCATTGATGAATAAAATACAGGCAAATAAATCTAGCCATGAATAAAGTACCACCGGGGGCATTAAGGCTTGTTAAACAATAGGTCCAACTTCTCGCCTTTGTCCTAGTTGATCCGAACTAATCCACTGACCAATAAAGTTGTCATATCTGGGGTCCTCAAGCTCAGGGAAGATTAGCTCTGGAAAGCAATAGCTGATGATGCCATAAGAGACATAGATGAACAAGAGGACGACCAACGCTTTCCTTTGCACTGGCTGAGAAATGTCCGAAGCGGCTGACGTGGACGTGGTCAAAAGGTCATCGAGGTCAGGACTGTCATCATCTCCAGTGGATTCGTCAGAGGCTTCCAAATCTGAAGAGGAAGAAGAGTTGGACTTACTGCTCCGTTCCTGAATGGGAGTTGGAGAGAAGTTGTTATTTGATTGTTGATACCGACTCAGACTCCTGCTAGGCCTTTCGTTTCGATTTACAACATCGTCCCGTCCTAATCCTTCCCTGGAATATGAATAATGCAAATATGTCCTGATTTTATTCCGATTTCGTTCAAAATTCCGGATAAAGCTTTCCGGATATAAAACAAAAAGGTAATAAGGGTTTGAAGCTGATGATTCTTCAATGATTTTACCTGGTTTTCTCATTTAAAGCCTTCATTTGCTTTTTAACAAGTTCGGTTAGGAATCTTTTCTTTCTTTGAACGGGATTTGGTAATTGTTTCAACTCGAGATGGAAATCGCTAGGGTTCACTTCCATTTTTGCAAGTACTTCTCACTGGACTTGTCAAATTCGAAAGTTGTTCATGAGTTGGCTAATCAATAAAAACCTCTAATGATTTCTGAATGATATCTATGACAGCATGTGCAATTACAATCTATGAAACTAAAGTAAGACGACCTTTTCGTAGTGTGTGGGGTACGTTCTTTCTAGAAATCATGTTCGTTATCTTTCACCTTTACATTTTAAGTTAAAAAGCTCGTGAAAAATGCTAGAAAATCGTGGTCATAACAAATCTAAAAGAAACGCAAAGCTTTTTACATGACCAAACTTTTATTTTATTACAATAAGTATCTTTCGGAATAAAAATGCCGACTGACAAATTCATAGTTTACAAATCAATGGATACTTTTTCAGTGCAAAGAGGCGATTGATGCTACACGATGTGACAAAAGCAAAGCTAATGCAGCCAGTAATAGTTAGCCAGCTATGGTTGGAAGCTTCGATGAAAAAATGAATAAATTGAATTAATGCAAGCAAATCCAAAATCTATATCTAATCCACAAGCCTAAGCTCAGTGATTGCCACAAAAGTATATCGATTTCTTGGTTAGTTAAACCCCGTTTTACAACAACACTGTAACTCAAAATGTCTTTAGGATATGATGAAAAGTTTAGGACCTTGAGTAGAAATAAAGAGCTCTGATTGAATTTCCCTTTCACATGAAAGTTAAATTAAATGGTAAGTGAATTATCAATGAAACTTGTGTTGTGAATTAACTAAAAAGGGATTTTTCTCAAGTGTGAGAAGTGCCCTGCTAATTGGACCATTTTGTCTACTAATGAGTCTAATAGGACCAATTTTGCTGTTTTGTCAGCAAAGTTCGCTCCGAAAAATAACTGATTCAACTACGTAACTCCACGAACATTCATCAAATACTAAAAAGTGTGCAACACTCTTTCCTCGTATCGTAGGCTGTTAATCAATTTAGTCTGCAGGAACTCAAGTCTTTGCTTTATCAAAGATTTTGCAGTATCAAAGTAAGGGATTATATGGACCCGGGCGGGTTGGATACTGAGTTTTGTAGCTGCAATCCGTGTTGATTTTCAAGGAATAGTAGTTTTTATAAAAGTTTCATGCATGAAATATTTAATAAAGTTTTGAAATCCAAAACCGTTACCATAAAACCAAACCCTTAAAAAATCCCTGATTAAATCCCGTTTGAGTCGCGGAGTTTTCAGTGTTAACCTCGGCCAGTTCTGAAGTCTAATTCTAAAATACCCTTATAACGTAACGTGAACGTGAACGTCCACAATTTTATGTAAACAGCCCAGAAGTTAACAGGATAACAATAAGCACTGATATAAGCCATTTCTTATCACATTCAACATTCTACATAACAGAATGACGTATTATATTATTATGCATACAGTACAACAAAAACCGTTTTAGACTTCCTCCATGATTGAATTTCTTTTTTAAATTCTTCCCAAAATATGGAAACGGGTTGAGTATAAGTTGAGTTGAAATGGGTGAAATTTAAAATCATCAATCATGGCAAGTTCACTCGAGTAGTTGGCTAAACTCAAAATCTAATAAAAGTAAGCGTAGCTAAGCTATATTATTGTTACGAAATCAATAAGTGGAAGCAACATATGAAAGTAAAGTGCGTGTAAAGTAGCACCGACTACAGAGCACACGTTTTCCAGAAGGATAATCCAATTCCATTTTGGCCCAAACCTTTTAAAATGTACTTATCCATTAGCCATTAGGAAAGTTGGCTGGCTAAACGGGAGCCAAACTGTACAGTTCAGAGTTCAGAATCAAGCCATACGATCATGTAGGAGTTTCCCACTTCTGTCCCACATTATAAATGTCTCCACTACCTCCTAAATATAAAAAGATTCATTAAAAATTGAACTATCTCTCTAAATTTTTGGGAGTGTGAGTGAAAATCTTTCGTACGGAAATTACTAACATTTTAAAAGTCTACGTAATGACAAGTCCTTACTAAAGTAAGATAAAGGAAGTCAAATAGAATAATCACACTATTCTACCATGATATTACAGCCTAGATACAATTATGAAAGATCAAAGTCCTCCGCTTATAATTAGTCACCCACACAAAGGTTCAAATTGACTTTTATCAAGGGCCTTTCTCTATCTTTCCAATCGTAGAGAACCCTTATGCTTATCATCCTCATCATTCCCTTCTCTATACTTTTTTCTATAAGGTAGGGCTAACAAATATGCTATGAAAATGAAAATAGCTGTAAAATATAATGTGACGCACACACATTATTTGAGCAAGTGATCCATCCTTCGGGTCACAAATGATTACAAAAGAAAAATCAAAGGTCACATCTAAACTGATACGTAATATGCATTTCAAAAACAACTAAACTTCTCTAATATGCAAAACTATATTGAGTTTCTATTTAGTCTCTTTTCCTCCTACTGTATTTACCCTAAATCCTCGCCTATATGCCGCTCTCGTTAATTATGCCGCATGCCTATCCTTTACATGTTAAAAGGGGTATCTCTCCCATGTTAAATATGCTTCAAAATATCTTTTTTTTTCATATATAAGCCGCGGCATATAGGCGAGGATTTAGGGTATGTAAATATGTGTATTAGTTTCCTTTTCTTCTATCTAGAAAGCATAGGTCCCAGTTATGATTTAAGGGGCCGTTGTTATTAGTTAGTACTTGTTTTTTAAAGCACCCAAAATAATAAAGGGAATCAAGTAGAGATTTAGAGATGAGAGATTATTATATTGCAGAAGAAGGATAAAGGCAAGAAGGAGTCAGTGAGATAGACAAAAGTGAAGTGATACTGGTGACTGGTGAGATCAGTCCAGATTCATATAATACAAACCAATGAAAGTAAAGTTTTACGAGGGTTGTTTTTACAATATTTCCAACACGACTATCAAAATCACGACTTTCCTTCTATTTTTACCAGGATTAAACATAAAGGTACAGAAACCCACAAATAAAACTTAAGCTCAAAACTACATTGTAATACTTCTACTACTTAAAAAAACGCCAACTCCAAAACTTTCAAATACCAACTTTTGAACCAATCCTTATAAATATCCATGCGAGTAATTCCTTACATGAACTGTATCCATCTACTGTACAGAACTACACCCGTAAAAAATATATAATTAGATGAACTAAACCGTACAAGGATAATAAGGAGGAGTACAAGGGAACTGAAGAGGATCCAAAAGATCATGTTTCACTTTTATAAAATCCCGAGTTCGAGCTTTGTGATCAAGTGGAGGGATCTCTGCAAAACTATCATTATTGTATAACTTTACTGCAATCAGAGATTTCCTGGGTTGATGGTTGTCCTATTCGAAATAATCACTAAAGTGCTCTCCATACTAAAGAACCTGACAGCTTGTCAGCCCTCTTAAAACTAAGCCCTTGTACCTCTAAAAAAGGATCTCTTCTTTATTATTATAAAAGCTTCAGTCACTACTTTCATTTCTCCATACGTCAGAGATCACTTTTTGACTGAGCCCTTATCCTCATTTCTTTCTTTACTAAATCCCTACACAGTCATTCAGTTTTAGCTTCTTAGTTTCTTTCTGACGGTGGCTAAAAAGTCAACGGGATAAGCCTTCCGTTGATTACATAAGAAAAACAATAACTTAGGGGATCGAACTACAAGAACAGCCAATATGACGGAAAAAGCTATATATGAGCCTCATAAATTCTACGAAACAAACCTTATCATCGGATTCTCAAAGACAAGAAGCGGAGGGAGGAATTTACTGAAACATGAATGGATAAATGCCCCACAAGCAATACAATCATCGATACAATAACGAAGTTTCCAGATTTTTTTTACTGTTTTTACGTATCAGTTTTGGTTTCAGAAAAGTCTTCTAAACAAGGTTTTCCAGAGTGTTAATATGTAATGTGTTTTTAGAATAAGAATAATAATTAGAATAATTAGAATAATATTGCATAATTTGGAGAAAAAGTAGCTAAAAAAGTGTCTGTGTTAGGCTAAATATGTTAACAAAATCCTTATCTCCAGACCTGACCACAGTCCTTCCATGCAGTCTTGGCTTATTTTAGTGCTAAACATCCGCTGGGAAATTGGGCCACTTTGATAACAAAACTAAAAACTAATAAAAACAAGATTTACCAGCTTTTCTACCCAATTAGACCTAATTTTTCCTTAAATTAGGAAAATGTCTTAATGCAGCCTAACTACTAGAACCGGTCTTTATCTAACTAGGCCATTATTTGGTTTAAAAGTAAGCTTACATTTATCCACCAGTTGTAGTCAAAAGTTTCCCCAAATCTGCCCAAAAATGCCACGAAATGGGAACTGTTTTCCTCAATTTTGGTTTCCCAGTTTAACTATCGTTTTTCCGCATAATATGCTTCTTAACTATTTACATGGAATTTTCTTTTTTTTTATTCCAAAACGGCTAGCATTCGCGTGCATGTTTTTTTACTAACCGCTTACAGCCCATTACTTCATCCTTCTTGCGGTTGGTAATACCAACTCGTTATGATCGTCACTCTCGGTAGTTTCTATTAATAAAATCTTTGACGAGTAAAGACTTTCATGGTCCATTTCTCGCAGTTTTTGGCATTTGAATTGATACCAATGATACGATGGGCCAACCGATGCGATGATCGTTCTGGTGACATTTACATTGGTTGGCGTTGACATGTCCTTTTTGCAGATGAACTGCCGTTATTCCCCTTTATCCTACTTCAGTAAGGAGACCCGGGATATTTATTTGGCTACAAGGAGGCCCAGAGTCTTTATTTTGCTGCAACAAGGAGGCCCAGGGTCTTTATTTTGCCACAAAAGGAGGCTCAGAGTATTCATTTTAACAAAATTAAATTCTCATAGCTGATCTTTTGTTTATACCTTAGTGAATAATACGGACTGGGGTGGGGTACTATTTCCAGCAAAAGGCTAAGCATAGAAGTATTATCGGTGGGGGCGGCTTTAGAATGAGATAATTAAATACACAACTCTTGAAAGCTTCTGGTTATTATGACATTGACTTACTTAGTAATAAAAACATTTTATCCTATAATTCTGCCCACGTTTCTGGAAGATGACAACAAGGAAAGATAGAGCCGATCAGATTAATTTGTCCTCCTTTAATTCACAATATCCGTATATGCAAACCTTTCTTGTGTTACATAAACTTTAAACGAGAACCTTTTGTCGTTTCCTTTATTATAACTTTGTGCATGTAATAAAACATGCAGAAGAGTTAGTCTTAAATGGTAGGTCGGTGTTGGTGGTTTCCCTTTTAGACTCGTTTGACATTTGACTGACATTTCCTCGCCTCTAATAGCCAGTTTGGGGAGACGCTCAAGCGTGGCCAAGTTGCTAATGTCGATAATAAAATCTCTCGTTTCCCTGTCATTAAACTAACCCAGTTCTTCTACACAAAACACTTACTGTTTTACCTTCTAACAACTCCATTAAATCTCATTTCATCAAATATTGCACGCACAAGGTAAGACTTTATAAATTATAATTACTACAGCTTTTTATACAAACTTTCATGGCATGTCTATTCAATTCCCTCATACATTGAAAGTGTGCCTAATCTTTGTAACCGAATCTGCCGAACCTTTACTTTTTGCCTACCTTAACTTTACCATCTTGAGACTGACTGACTGAATTAATGGTGGTCCTAATTTGTAAAGTGCCATAGACTTACCTCGTCTTGTTTTGAAGAGTTTATTAATTATTTTAACAATGAGTCGGCAACTTTTGCATCGACTGTGTAGATGAAAGATGATGTAGTGAATGAATAGCGATAGTGATCTTTCCTCTGGAGGAAAAAAGCTATACAAAAAGGTAGTGAGCTACACGGTACATAAACATTACATTGGTATTCAAATTCAAATGAGATTTGGTCTTAAAAAGGAGAAACTGCATTGCAATATACACATAAATGCAACGGTAGAAAAAGAAGACGGTTGTCTAAAGACTACACTGCTCCGGTATAAATAGACAACACTTCTGTAAAAATTGGGAAAACTCCAGTATGAAATGGAACGTTCTACTATGCATAAAAAGAAATCATAACGATACAGTATAAAATCTGGACACTACAATAAAATATACAAAAAAGCAGTGAATATTAATTATGCGTCGCATTTGAGAAGCTTCTTCCAGCTTTAAAGAAGACATAATGTAGAAATGGAAAACTCCTGTAGAAAATGCGTAGATCCCAGTATACAAATTGAACCTACTTTTCACTATAAAATGGAAGACCAATCCATCAAAAGAAGGAGCTTGATTCAATCTTTAATTTCATTCACGACATTCAACTCAGCAACATTCTTCCAAAGGCACCTTTTTTTAGCCCATCCAAGGGGCTTATGAAACGACCGCGGGCGTCCGTCCGACAACACGATTACTTTCGAACCGATGATAGTAGTGCCACCATATTTGGCATGTAGGGGAACAATACAGAATGAAAGTGTAAGGTCGGAAACCAGCCCGATCGAACCATCGTGTGACCAGTGGGGGTTCAAAAAACGCCCAAGGGTAGAAAATTATGAAAAATTTGAACTTCTAATTTTGTGTTAAAGTAACGAATATGAGCTCAAATTGTAACAACAGTCTAGTTTTAGAAACCAATGCATTCGGGTCCAAAAAACCCCTCAGGTAGAAAATTATGAAAAATTTGAACTTTTAAATTTATATTTTTCTACTTTTCCACCAGAATTACAAATATATAAAAAGTTTGGCCCAAATCGACAGTTTGAATACCTGTAGGGGTCAAAAATCCGCACCGGGTAATTAAATATCCTGAAAAGTATTTTTCTCCTTTTCCATCAAAATCACAAAAAGATAAATAGTAGGGAAAGTGGAAATGGGGGCTGCTCCCACATTGAAAAACAAAAACCGACACAAAACATATAAATTTGTTCAAAAAATACAAATGTCTATAAATATTGCACCAAAGCGCCCTAGGACGAGCTCTGCTAGCTGCACTCGGAGGTTTTTCAATACTTCTTATGTCCCAAAAGTTATCTCTTTCGGGGAATCTTTCCTGATGTTTCTCCCGTGTGATGAAAGATATTGTAGATCGATGGTTGAATAAGCATGTAATATTTTATATTCTCAAGGAGAATTATGAATGCTGACTAAACTGACTGCGGTCTCTGTCCCCATCCGAAGCCGTCGTCTTCTCTTACAATCCTTGGGTGGTGGAAGCCGAGTTCATTAAAATGTTTTCCACGGTAAATTGGTCCATTGAAGAGGCAATTGAATGCTAGGCAGATAGAGAGATTGGATAGGAAGCAAGTTTGTATGATGGTAGGAATGAATACTGTGTAAAAGACGTGCTCGAGTTAGTGATCGCCACGATCTCATTAAGGACTCAATTTGGACCCGATTGTCCCTCAAATCAGCGAGTAAGGGCAGATACCCGGAAGATAGTCATCCTTTCTTTAGAAAAGGAGCTAAGGGGGTGTGTAACAGGATAATAAAGTGGGGAAATTCTACACGAGGTAGTAAAGTAATCAGTCGCCGGATGAGATTGGCAAAACCAGGGAATTTGGCGAGTCTTTGCCAAACGCTCCAGCTTTCCTATGACAAAACTTACGATGCATAACATTAAAATTATCAAACCTTCTTGCTTTATCTTCAGGCCAAAATTACAATGTATAAAATATAAACTCGCCAATTGCAAAATGAATTTCCGTTAGACTTTTTACGTTTCAGCCTGACAGAGAAAAGTTAAAGTAATTTAAGATGGTTGTGAGAAATAAATCACTAAATGTTTAGAATTTATAGGTAACTTTAAAAAATACATTTAAAAATTGTACCGGAGAATAAATAACCTTAAAATTCTCCAAAAAGCTCTAAATACCTCAAGTCTACATTTTACACAGCCCAACCCATTTTTTCCATATTAAATTATTTCCTTCCCTTCTTCCCTGTCAAGAAAGTATAAATAGTAGTAGGACATCCCGATCCATTAAGTGACACTTAAAAAGATACATAGAAGATTGCTGGTTGTTCAAAGACTCCGGAATGGATGGGTTGTCTCCACTATTTGCAACAAATTTCTTCTTCTTTTAGTAAAGGGGAGGATCTCTCAAAGAGGATCAGACAGGGCAGTCCGGGTTGGTTGCCAGGCACTTGACTCCCTAGAAACGGATAGATAAGTCCCCCTCCGCCAATCATTCGGTAGTTGCGCGATTATCGGGCTAAATGATGCGTCAAGTTTACATCTAGAACCAAGATAGATAGATCAGGTCTCAACGGCCGCTTAGCCTACCCGTTATCCAGTCCTCTAGCTTTTAAACAAGTCCTCGTGGTAAGCAATAAAATACCCGCATCATCATCATCATCATCCCGACCATCTACTACCTACAGCATCTCTATCAAAAATCAGTCGGATAAATCCATCTAGCCGGATCCCACTAAGCTTCAATCACTGTTTAGCCCTTGGCTCACCAAAGCCCTTCTACTTACCTGCGAGGACAACGGGTAGTTAACTTTTCGGAGAGTTCTGTTCCGGGGATTACTAAAGTCCTTACTGGAGCTTTACAGTCTTGATCAACCCCGTCTAATCGACCCTGTATCTGATCTAAGTCACTGAAAAATTTAACTACAGGGTGTCTCAACCGCCCCTTCAACATCTTTAAGGATTCTTGTTAAAATAAAGATCAAAACTTGCTATCGCTGGAAAGCTGTATTCCACAAAAACTATTTTACACACTTTTAAAAGCCTTTGCCAAATAATTAAAGCAGTTCGGGAAAAGTGCAAATAAAAAATGGACATAAAAATGTACAGAGAAAGAGAAAGACTTTTACTATCTTCCAAGCAGTGTTCTCCTGATGGGGATTCTCGTGGGGGTAACTCCAAGAACCCTAACTCAACCTCGTTTCTCATCGATGACATTTTGTTCCAGAGGCCAAAGGTTAGTAAAAATTGCAAAAATGTTGGCACAGTTGACAGTTCCACCCGAGTTATTTATTAAGTTGGAAGGTATTTATAAGTTTCTCTGTTTTCTGCTAAAGAACCAAGGGAGAGATATGCTCCTTCCATTAGGATCAAGATTCGGGATGCATTCCTCAGGAGGTGCTCAACACGCTGGAGAAGGTCACCCGTCTCAATTTTCCCCGGGTAGTCCCCCAGGGGGGTCATCCGGTGGGGGTGGCTCTAATCCCTCTCACATGACATCCTACTCGGCCTTCCTTCATCCCTTCTTTCCTCGACCGGATGTCACTTCTCATCCTTTCTTTCTGGCTGCTGCAGGTAAGCCCTTATCTAAACTTATCTGGAAGTTTATAGGTTTTAAGGTATACAATGCAGGTTTAGATCAACATTTTATTATGCTACGCTAGGCACATGAATTTCTATAAAGTCCTTCGATTTATACACTCCTCAATTCTCGAAATTTACCCCCGAGTAAGTATTAAATTTTTAAAGGTTTTCAGTTTATTTTGTGCATACAATTTATCATGTTACTGTTCCAAAAGGGAATACTATTAAAAGAAAGGCTTTTAATTTGTGCACAATCCTTCATCACTAAATACTCCAAATACGCTGGACTAAACTGATGAAAAACGCTGCATTAGAAGGACAAAGGCTGACTTGACACTCTCATTCCCAATTATATTCATTCCTACCCGTTCCTTTATAAATAAATAAATAATTAGACAAGAGAAATAAATAAAATTAGGGACGACCCCAATGATTGAACTAAAGTATTGAGTGGAAGGGCAAAAGGAGAGGGTCAAGCTCAAATTACATATTCATTCATAATAATAATAATAACCTTTCACTATTGAACAATGGAGTTGGTAAGTGATGGGAGATCGTCACCCGCACGCTGCCAGCCTCCCTTCTAATCCTCGTTTAACAAAACAATACAAAACAATAATCAGCCTTTAATATCCCTGTGAGAAATAAGTTGTTCTTTCACCGTCATCCTAGAAAAACTCGTCAGATGAGGCAAAATTACAAAATCTCATAAGTTTTCATTGATGTGTGTATATAACTACTACTGGTACCATTTGAAGATGTGACCAGAGTCTTAAAACATAACCAAATTTATCCGAACTCTCATCTTAATTTATGTAAGCCGACACAGGGTTTTTAAATCCTTCGTCGGAATTATTTGGTAATTTAACAAATTAAAGTTTACAGGCATGGTGCCTGTAGAATAGAATAGAACATAAAACGCAGCTCCGAACTAAGAAATTGAAACTTCTTCCAAAAGAATAGTGACAGGAGATTAAAATCCCAAGTGGAACAGACAGACCCTGCATTTTCCATGAGTCTTTTCCAAGAGTAGACAAGATCCCCACTAATTATGACGTTTTGGAGATTAGCTTACAGAAATATTGGTGGATGGAGCGTGTCATTACATGCAATTAGGCTGACGTCTCATCCTCATCAAATCACAATAAAATCCTTACCAAAAACTACATAAACTAACTAAACTACTACTATTTTTACTACTACTACTACTACTACTACTACTACTATTTTTACTACTACTACTACTACTACTACTACTATTACTACTACTATTACTACTACTACTACTATTACTACTACTATTACTACTACTATCACTACAGGAAAACCCTCGATCCTCCTACCTATTAGATATTCAATTCTTATAAAAGGCTCGTTTGTTTGTCTAATGAATAAAAGTTGGTGAACTAAATCCCTTAAAATCCTCCTGTCACAAAGAGAATCCAAACTTAGGATCCCTTAGAAAAGTAAATAAATCCCGGAGCTTAAACCTCACACCCACGCATTAGGGTGTCAGCCAACTAACTATTCACTAGACGTATTTATTTTTCATCCGAGGCTGAAATTATTGTCATTATTATTCCATGCAATATACTTATTACCCAAGTGTCCTCTCCTCATGCATACCCGGTGGATTGCATCAAATGTCAAAATATCCCCGGATTACTACATAATGAGCTTGACAGTTAGGTTTTCCTGCCTTGGTGGCAATTCTAGAAGATAAAGGATTAATATCTGCCTGTCGATGATGATGCAAACATATTAATATTGTTGATGAGAATGAAATAAAGCGGAGGGGGACATGTTGTTAAAATTATAATGTATTCCCTCTAGGCCTGCCATTCAGCTCATTATTCACTGGAGGTGACCCCAACGCCAAGCACTGCAGGAGGAGAAAGGCCCGCACGGTCTTTAGTGACCAACAACTTAACGGACTTGAGAAACGGTTCGAAGGCCAACGCTATTTGTCAACTCCGGAGCGGATCGAGTTGGCCAATGCCCTTAATCTATCAGAAACTCAGGTAAGGTCACAGGTTGACCTCAAAGGCTTACTCTACTGTTCAATTCACTAGATCTTTATTCCACTTATAACCCGCAGAGCAGTTTACATTTCCATACAACTTTTCAAGCCATGGAAAAGCATTTTATTAGTACACTACGTTGCATTGGATTTTATTAAGTTTCTTTCGGATTTATTTATTTAGGTAAAAACCTGGTTCCAGAACCGAAGGATGAAACATAAAAAGCAGTTAAGAAAAGGGAGTTCGGATTCGGGTGGTGGAATCAAATGTGGGAGCAAAACAAGCGGCTCAGTAAGCTCCTCTGGGAGCGTTAGTGATTCCGGAGATGGAAATACAAAACGAGTTGATGGTCAGTTTTTTAAACCCTATCAAAAGATTATGCTTATGCACAATATGCTCCAAAAATAGTGGATAAAACCCAATGCAAAATTCGGCGCACAACGTTATTTATAATACCCTTAAAACTAGGTGTAATTTCCTTTCGAAATTGCTTCAATTTCCCATATTCTCAAAAACTACGAAAAGTAATAGTAGCATATCATTAGCCCAAGTTAATCGCATGTTTAAAAAACCTTCTAAACCTCTCAAAATAGCCCAGGGATGTTTTAAGGATCTGCAGAACCTCAATTTCTCCACTAAAGACCCCCTAATTTATTTGTTTGTTTGTTTAAAATCCCTAAAAGTAGATCTGCCAATGGATTTTTCCCAAAGGGGCGGAGGAGGGTTGGTCCCATCCTCCCTGAGACGACTTGGAGTGGCTGGATGCACCCAAGTTGATGATTTCAGTCCTTCATCTCTCCTAAACCCTTCATCCATAGGAGGGAAGGGATCTTCTATCATCCTCTCTTCGAGTAATAATCTAGGAAATCATCATCATCATCATCATCATCCAAATTCTCAACATAGCCACCGCAGACAAAATAGCATCTTCCCCTCGCCAATAAGTCGACAGTCGTACAACAGTTATGAAGACGAGGAGATCTCTGCCGAGGAACTTGACAGGGACGAGGATGATGATGAGGAAGATGAGATCGATATCGTTTCCGAAGATCATCAACCTATCATTGGACCCGGTACTAATAATAATATTCATATTAATAACGGTAGTAATAGTAGTACCTCTAAGACAACCTTTCCCAATCTCAACTCAACTAATCAGCTTCACCATTCCGTGGGGAGTATAATCTAGTCTATACCTTGGCAAATATTGCATCTATCTATTTATGTTAGTTTAAAATATTTGAGAAAGTCTTCGCAATATTATAGCTTGAATAAGGGCATACGGTTTGGGTAATTCCAGGTAAAACCCGGATGTAAGTACACTAGAGTGCATAAAAACCCCTAAAACCCGCAATAAACGATAAGGTCAACTTGCTTACGCTAGAATTAAATTAAATCTAGGGAGATTTCTATAGAAAATAGGTATGGATAAGCATTACTAAGTTTGGCACAGTTACAGTGAAGCCGTCAACTTTCTAGTCCATTTTATTCATTTTTGCGCTAAACAACTCAACATTGGATCAACATGAGGAAAAACTAGTCAAGTGTTAAGTCAATAATTAAATGCTAAACTATAAATAATCCTTCTCTAAACTGTAAAACAATCGCTGTGAATCTGAAATACTCATTTTAATAAAAACTCACTGAACGCAAATGATAGCTTTACCGCATATTTTTATTAAAGCTTTAGAAATGGTCATTCTTCATTGGCTATATATGTATATTTCACAAGGTTTTTTTTATTCTACTTCTCAAGTTAAAAGCCTCCTGGTTTCATCTCAGGGTTTAATTTCATACCGACGAATTTCTCGGGTACTTTTAACGATCCTAACGTCCGATTTTCAATCTCTGGCTCTTCTTCTTCATGTTCTTCGGCCGCCCCACCCACAGTCCCGAGCCGAGCCGCACCCCCAGACCCCCTTGCCCGTGAAGCTCTCTGCCCTTCTTCCTCACTTTCTGTCCCGTCACTTGTTTCAGGGAAATCCATATTAATTCCCTCCTCGTCATCCGTATCTGCTTCAGATCCTTTAGTAGTTCCAGAACCCTTGCCCCGTTCAGCGTCTTGCAGCAGCGCGATTTGGTAAGCGTCGAGTTCCGTCTGTAAAAGAAACATCAAACTGTTCTTTACGAGAAAAAACCGCAAAACTTTGCACATTTCTAATAATACTTACATTCTGATCCGGTCCGGGTGCAATAAGCATGCTACCCTTTACCCGAGCATTCATTTGAACATCCAACTTATCCTCTGGGAGTTGGTATTCTTCCTCCCTCTGAAAGAATTCTCGGAAGGGTTCGAACCGATCATCACCCAGCATCATTTCCTGGGCCGTTCCATAACGAGCTAGATCCTCTTCGTCACTACTCTCCAAGAATTCCTCTCTTATCGCATCATTATCGTTGCTTTCTTCGTCTTCTCGGGGTGACCTGGGAGCGGCTTCCATGACGGGACTACACGTACAATAAAAACTTAGTAACATCTACTTCTACTTCATGAATTCGGTTAAAACAGCTTTGCTAAATTATAGGGAAAGGCATACTTATCCAACAACTCCAAAATTTGGCTCTGAATCTCCGTAACTGTTCTGACCATTTTGGTCATCGTGAAGAGCTCCGGAGGGAGCTGGGATCTTTTTGCAAATGCCTTAGTAGGCACTACAACTTCTTCCAACCACTGAGGCCACATTGTAAGGGCAAACCTCCCTAATTTCCGTAGAAGGATGCATATAGGAGACGTAAAGTAACGGAGGCATTCCTCCGGTCTATTCTGAAAAGTTGATAAAATAATGTTGAAGAGTTTAGCTTCTCTAGAGTATATTTTCTCCTGAAAGATTGTATTATAATTTTTACAAGAATCAGATTTATCATTCTGGGGGGCAGCATAAGAAAGTATGAAACGGCACAGTCTATCGAAGCATTGTGGAGAAACTGGACCATAGTGACCCCTTGACCTTGGACCTCCCAGTGGGGACAGGCTCCAAGGACTTTCAGGGACAGGCCAAAGATCCCTTTGTTTATGAAGTCATTTGTGAAGTCCGTTGTAGTCGTCATTATGCGACTGCAGATGAGATAAACAAAATCAATCAGATTCATAGTGGGTGTGTCCCTAGACCTTTAAATATTTCTGTCTTACTTGACCACAAAAAGAGCCCCAGCTTGTTGCATATAATGATCCAACTTCATTTGTCTCGCTTTGACCTTTTCCCTATCCTCCTTGGCCTTAGCAAGCTCTATCGCAGCCTCTTCAGCAGTCTGACCTCGAGGTTTGGTCAGCCTCGGACGGAAGTTACTCTTGAAGGTCTCTTTCAGGAGGACACCTTCTGCAGCCACGCTAAGACCTTTTATCAACTCTCCTGCAAACCGCGTCTTGAGCACTTCTATCGACAAATTGCTAACTATAAAAGTTTAAAATAAGCCTTTACTTCTAAACTACTTTGCAATATTTACATATACATTACAACATTACGAAGTCTTACTTTCTATAAGGAGCTCGTTATGGTCAGTCTTCAAGTTATCCGTGATAGGTTTAATAAGCTTTGTCCCTAGGGAAGGTTTCAATCGCTGAAAGTAACAAATATAAATATTCTCCAGCCACCAACCCTCAGTCATAATTTACATCCATCGTTTCTTACAATAAGACTCTGCAAAACCCTGAAAGCCATTGCCTGTAGAGTTGGGTTGAAATCACAAGGTAAGGCATGAAAAATATAGTTGCAAATAAGTTGCACATTTTTGGGTTTGATTTCATAGCAAAGGTTGAGGAAAATGACGCCACAACTGTCAATCAACCTCTTGTCCTTACACATTGTCAACGAATCAATCAGCGACTCTAAAACTGGATAGATTAAATATATTTTAATACTTTTACTGCTACAAAAACGTCAATGCTTGCTCGTCTGTACTTACAGTGAGCATTGTCCATTATAAAAGCCTTGATTGCATGACTGTTCCTTCCTTCCATCAAGGCTATAAGGAATCTGCAAGCATGGAGCTTGTCAAGTATGTCGGATTCCTCTACCCGAACTACTTCATTTATACAGTTCATTCCACCAAGTCGGAGAAACTCTTCGGCGTGGACGTGACTACAAGTCAAAGTAGTTTTTTTTTTAAAAAACAAGCAAATAATGCTCATTTTTTAAAAATAGGTTAATATTTGAAAGACTTACTTCTGAAGACATTTGGCAAAAACTCCCAAAGCATCGTAATAATGCCATACTTTCCTCCTTTTTAGAAAGCAGAGCTGGAGAGAAACGAAATTAGTTATTGTCAAAGATTATAATTTAAGAAAAAGGCTGCATAGAAAGGGGAGATTACTTGTAGGCCAACACAAAATCTGCAGAAGATAAGGCTTCCCCCGTTCGAAAAGACTGTCTCTGTATCGTACATCTTTTCTCTGGTTCGGTATGTATGGGAAAAGTTCATTACCATGGTATCCCTTTTGCTGAAACTTGACTGCAATTAAAAATTAAAGATAAGGACAGTTGAAACACGAAGGATTCTCAATGACACTATCTGAATTTAATAAAGCATAAATCCCCCTGACCTTATCCCAGTCTTGGAGATACTTGAACAACTCCAACTTGGACATGTGGGGTACTTTATAAAAGTTCTTGGAAGCACTGCCACCCCCCATTCCCACAGCGGACTGAAGGGCCTTAAGTCGCATGGTCGTTTGACCCTCCATCTTCTCACGCCGCTCCTTCTGATTAGTTTTCTTAAAAGCTGACGACCGGACGTCAAACTCCGTTACGAACACAACCTTCGAGGGGTTTGCCGATCTGCGGACTTCCGTAGTAGATTCCAGATAAGCTTTGTTGATTTCTATCATCGAAGCTTTCTCCTCCTTTGACCCTCCGGGGACTTCTATCATGGAAGGCTGTTTTGACTTTCTGCTTATTTCTGGTGTGGATAGATTTGACTTTCTGTTTATTTCCGATGAGGACGGCAGGTTTGACTTCCGGTTTATTTCTGGTGTGGATAGATTTGACTTTCTGTTTATTTTCGCTGAGGAGGGCAGGTTTGACTTCCGGTTTATTTCTGGTGTGGATAGATTTGACTTTCTGTTTATTTTCGCTGAGGAGGGCAGGTT
>JAQFZX010001426.1:0-30169 GCA_034682405.1 Hydroisotoma schaefferi | reverse complement strand
TCCTATACTTTTCCGCTTTCCAGCATAATGCAAATAAATCAGTCATAAAAGTGAATGAATTCAGAACTTCCTTTTTAAACCAAAAGGAAGAAAAGGCTTGAATGAAATAAACAGGAAATAAATAGGATAAGGTAAAGAATGAAATGCAGAGATTACTGAACTAGAACCACGATAAAAAAATAAAAAATAAATATAAAGGAAACCGAGGGTTGGGTCCATAAAATTAGCTTAAAAAGACTCCAAAAAAGAGTAAGTGGTCCATATTTTACTGTACCACACAACAGATTAATAAAAAAGGGAAGAAGCCCCTCAGTGCAGGAAATGCAGGAACAATGCCAATGATAAGCCCTAATCTGCCAAATTAGTTGGAAAGCAGTTTAAGTAAAGCATTTCTCAAGTTCCATTTTTACATTCAAGCCTTTCTTTTCTTATTTGTAAGTTGGGTCGGACCTCAGTTTCCTTTTTGGTAAATTGTAGTAAAAATAAAGTACAAATTACAATACAATTACATGAAATGACTGCACTATAGTGAACTGTTTGCTTTGCTATATTTGACAGATCTATTTTTATGCGAAGATTCCGCAACTTTTACCCACTTCTACTGCCATCCAAACACATACGATTAGTTGAAAGCTTTAACATCAATTATTTATTTTATGAAATAAATACGTCCTAGAACCATGCGGTACAATTATGAATGATATAAACACACTAAACTAACTAATCGTTAGCTATCGCAATCGCATCGCGTTTCGCAATCCACATGGCTGTAAAATGCAATAAATAATCTACAAATATAAATACTGCTTAGCTTACTTACCTAGTAGATAAGCTCCAAAAATCCAAAAGACTAAATAACAATCCGATTCTTGCGACCTGTTGTTCCCTTAATTGTTCTGAATCCACTCCAAGTTCAACAAAATTGAGCACTTTATCCAATTCCAACTACAAAACCTTCAACTTTTGTACAAAACTTTAAAACGAATCACGAATTCACGATCCTAAAAAGCTACCCAAACTTAAATCAAGAAACAAGCTCTACCAGATCATAAATGTTAATGACAATTCATGAAGAATCCTTCATAAATAATCCAAAAATCGCCAAAAATAATCCAAAATAAAGTTGAACTTTTTTCTTTTTTCTGCTTGATTCTGAGTTGTTTGTGAGTTTTTTTTATAACAAGATGTTCCCAACAGGAAAGAAGAAAGCAGAGCAGAGCACGAAACGAACAAAATAACACAAAAAACGTCTCCGAGTGTGTCTTTCGTAGGTTTTGTTTACCCTTGTTCCTGTTATTATTCCTCCTTCCTCGGGAAATCTTGAAGAAATTACAAAATTTTATAAAAAATTCGAAGAAAAATGCCTTTTTGAAACTTTTTTTGATTAAAAAACTGAAGTTTGAAGTACCTTTTAAAAACAGGAAATGAATAAAAGAGTTCCGTTCCGTTTTGGTTGGAAAAGTGGAAGGAAATGTTTTGGTTCGCTCTCGCCCACTTCCTTCGTCAGACTGAGTTGTTGTTGTGCAGAGAGAATCCAGGGAACTGAGATTAAGGAGCGGAATAAGGGCCGGCCAGACTTGTCCGGCCTTTTACTGTATCTTTTTAGTATTTTTTTTATAAGGGCACTACTATAGGGGTTTTCTTTAGCTGTATTTTATTTATGGTCGTTTTGATAGGTCACTTTAGGGGTTTTCTTTAACTGTATTTTATTTATGGACGTTTTCTAAGTGCGCTATAGGGGTTTTCTTTAACTGTATTTTATTTATTGACCTTTTCGAAAGGGACGTTAGGGGCCCTCTTTTACTGTATTTTATTTATTGACCTTTTCTCAAAGCGCTTTAGGGGCCCCCTTTTACTGTATTTTATTTATTGACCTTTTCTCAAAGCGCTTTAGGGGCCCCCTTTTACTGTATTTTATTTATTGACCTTTTCTAAAGGGACGTTAGGGGCGCCCTTTTACTGTATTTTATTTATTGACCTTTTCTCAAAGCGCTTTAGTGGCCTTTTTTACTGTATTTTATTTATTGACCTTTTCTCAAAGCGCTTTAGTGGCCTTTTTTTACTGTATTTTATTTATTAATTTTTTTAAGGCGGCTTTGGGGACTTTTGTTTAGCTGTATTTGACCTTTTCTCAAGGCGTTGTAGGGGCTCTTTTTTACTGTATTTTATTTTTTAATTTTTTTAAGGCGGCTGTGGGGACTTTTTTTAGCTGTATTTTATGTATTGACCTTTTCTCCAGGGACTTTGGGTTTTCCCTTTAACGGTAATTTCTTTTGACCTTTTCATAGGGCGTCTGCGAATGCATCGCGGTCACACCCACAGTACAGTCACACAGACACATCTTGAAAGTAAACTCAACTGAGTTTTATTTTGGTAGTAGTAGTACAAGTATTGGCTTCAAAATTTTCCATCACCGTCGAATATAGTCCGACCGTTACTTTGCCTTTCTTAATCTTATGATTTAAAATCTAGGTCCTTTTAAAGTTAAAAGAAGGGGTTAAAAACTAAAACTAGTGGTCGTCCGTATGCATGCACGCATTTTGAAGCCAGTTCAATTTTGGTCCAAGATACGACAGAATTTACGAATGGTGTACTTTACCTCATCTATCTAGTTGCCTAATTTAACAGTCACAGTGACAGTACGAAACTGCTCTCTCTATGCACATGCACTTCCATATCCATTTCTAACAAACCGTTCCATGCATAAATGGACAGTCTGTGGTATTTGGTATTTAATGTACTTTTTTAAGATTTTGGATTTAAAATGTACTAATTAAAAGATCCGTTCGGGTCGTCATTCTGATTACTCAACTAATCATCTGTAAATAATATTTTCCATCTTTAAATTAAGTTAAACTAGGGATAATGCCTAAGCCATAATTCTTCATGAACTGTTCACCGTGCATACTACAGTCGCAGTGCCATACAGTATGCCGTTTGTAGTCTAAATTCTAATGCAAAGCTAACTTATCGTTTAATTTCAAACTTAAGCAAGCAATGGAATGGGAATCACTGGGTAGTGGGCACCGACTTATTTTTTAGAAATGTATTCTCGAATTCTAGATTTTTCTCTTTCCATCGAAATAAATGTAATAAAGGATATTAGCTATGATGTACGAAAACATTAACGGCTTCAATTTGTACATTTGTATAACTGTACCCTTGCCTTCAATATTTACTTTTTATGCGTTAAGTATAATTTTGACCGACTGTAAAAATATTGACACAGTAAAAAGTGATGTTTTTCTACTTCAGATTGTCCGCACAAAATATTGAAAACTTAGTACGCTTAGTTGAATTGAAATGTAAATATGGGAAACGAAGTGCGACTTAACAGTAAATGCATGCAACAACGGCAAGGGCAAGTATGATAAACTCTTAACACTATTATAGTAGATAATTAATACATAAATAAATACTTAAAACTTCGAAGCACGAAAGCAAACTTTTCAACACGGAGAACGGATCATAAACATAACAAAATTCAAAAAATCTAAATTTAGGAAAAACCCAATTTAGAAATTTAGGAAAAACCCAATTACTTACAGACGGAGACAGAAGTACAGATTGTGCGATTACATAAGATAAAGTTTTAAACAGAGCTACAAACTAGACAATTATATTGCACTGGTTTTCGGGTTTGGATAAGTAAGTTAAGTAATTTAATATGATCTGTGCTTCGTAAGTCTGATTATTTTTACCGTCAAACGAACTACATTCCATACTTAAGAATACCTACGAATTTTGACACATTATCTACATTTTTCATGACTAGAAACGGAAAAAAGAATTTCATGAGTTTCAGAGAAAATAGAATAGACTTTTGTGCTACAAAACTTTTCATCTAAAAACTACTATCAAGCACTGTCACTTATCACACTGAAATATTATTTAAGAGTTTTTAAGTATGGAGTAAGTTATGATGAGGTCACCAGGCCCTTTCCAAATCATGTTCCGAACCGTCCTCAAGTCCATTTCTGGAGACAAAGTATTATCCAAACAGTACAATTTAACACGTTCTTCAGGGGATGGAGGTATCGAGTTTGAGTTATTTGCAGCGTCATTATTTCCAACAGCTTCTTCTTCCATTTTATCCAGAACGTGTTCCATAACTTTACGCATTGATATAAAATCGTTGGCAAACAGTCTTTCCCTAGATAGGCAAATAAATTCAACTACGGTATTTGATTTCAAACAACCAACTAAAAATACAACAAATTAACTTACTTTTTTAAGCTTTTCCCATTCAGGTTGTGCGGGTGGAGAAAGAATAAAATTTTAATAAACTTTGGAGGCTGTCCATCTTCTATTAACTGTTCAGCTACCCACTGAGGTATTGCTTCACTTAAACAAGTTCTTTCTGCATCTCCTCCAGCATCCCTTACTAAAAATCTGTACATCGTTTTTCCTCCTACAAATAAAATATCGTTTCGTCAACTACTCACTCACTGCTATTTTAAATTTTGCCAATTCTACTTTTTACCTTGCTCTCCAATAACTACGGGTGTGTGCGGAGGAACGCTGAAATATAGATTTACAGGAGGATCTAACGGGGGCTGGTCTGGAACTGGGGAAAGTCGTTTCCATTCTTCGAACAGTGCTTGTAGCAGCAGTCGACCGTAATTTACTGCAATGAAAATAATAATGGACTTATAATAATAGCAATGAAGGGATTTCACCCCTTGATAACTTTACGTTTATTTAGACTAAGATTAGTAGCAATTAATATTCTTTACTTTTTTGGTCTTGTTCAGAATCTGTTGGTAGTAAGCCAACTTCTTTGGCAGATACCCAAGCTCCGAGACAATCCTGACAGTCATTTTCATCTTGAGCTAAATGAATTGTGACCATCTAAAGTAAAATAAAATAAAATATTACCTTATTAATACTTTATAATTATTTATAGTCATTTCGGTAGGGACCAAAGTTAAAATATTACTTACACTTGTATGTAAACCTACGCTGAACCACGATGGAACGTAAATTGGCTTCGTCCTTTCCTTTAATTCATCTTCGAATTCTACTGGACCTAAATCCTCTACTTTTACGGCCTTCAAAAACATCATTTCATAAGTTTCTGCTGCCTATATGCAAAATGTAAAGCCATAAAACATATAACTGAAATTCACATACTTTCAGAGCATCATACAGATGAACATGACCTTTTGTATCTTTTGTTAAAATGTGCCTTTTGTCGCTCAAAACTGCGTATTGGCGAATCGCAGGAGCACCTTCGATTTCCATTAACGGTTGCCCAGCATAAGCTTGGTCTGAAACTAAACGAAACCCAATATAAAATAATATTTTTCAAATAAATACACAAAAAATAATACATGTGAGCTGCGAATAATAAGAAATACAAAGAGCACAAAATCTTACTGTATCCATCCTCATGAATTTTCGGAAGGGGCCAAGCTCGTATAGTAGAATCTGTTGTGCCTACCCAAATCATTGTAAGATCAGGAGATAAACACAAACTTAAGATGGGATGGGACTCTACAGCTACGATTATCGAGTCACAGTTGTTATTTCTCAAATCAGTGAACATCAATCTACAATCCTTCCCTCCTGATACTACAAAATGGAATGATTCAGGAGCCTAGAGTCAAATTGACAAATAAATACCAAATATTAGGTCTTTCAAAATAGTAATTTTTAACGAATCGCAAGAATGATACTTCGTAACTTACAGCAAGCGACCAAACACCTTGCGTATGACAACGAATCGTTTGAATACATTGTTGTTGACCCAGCGCCCACAACTTTATTGTCCCATCCGAGCTACCTGAGAGGCATTGAGAGCCATCCCAGTTTAAAACCAGGGCTTTTACATTATCCATGTGTCCTACGGCAAAAATACATTTGAGAAAATATATTACTCATCCACCATATCCATCCTAATTTTTACTGCTGCAGCAAATATTTTCATATTCAAGAATTGCTGCCTCAACTCTATAATGCTTCGGCTAACCTTTAAGTTTCATGGTCTTGGTGTATCGTCTGGTGTCCCAAACTCTAAGAACTTTCTCAGTACTACCAGAAACCAGGGTATTTCCATCTGGAGACATTGCAAGACTGTAAATACTGCTTTTAGATCCCGTTAGAGCAGCAGCTAACAATCAAAGATAAAGCTAATTAATTACCATCCTACTTCAGAGTCAACAATTGCATGTACATAATACGATTCAACATTCAACAAAGTTTTTCATACTCGTAACAGTATTTTTTGTTGCGGTAAGTGCGGTCAGGGTATTAACATCCCAGAGGTAAATTGCACGGTCAAATCCTGCTGAGGCGACCTAATACCAATACCAATTGCAAACAAACAATTATAAAATCCACCAAATAACTACAGATTACTTTCAAAAGTATTCACTATTACAGTTTCCTTCTCTCTAGAATAGGCCAGCGCCCGAACATAATCCTTGTGGGTCCGTAGCGTCGACATGCAAAATCCCTTGTGAGCATTCCAAAGTTTCACTGTGCAATCGTTACTGCCCGACATAACTGTAAAAAGAAGCAGTAAAAACAGTAGATAATACAGTTCCATACTTTCTTTACAAGAACCAAGTAATAATTTAATTAGAACTACACGCACTATGCTTTCCTCCACATGTCAAAACGATATTATTGACCCAGTCAGTGTGGTGTTCCATAGAATGCACGTATCTGATTTGACCTTTCCCAACTGCCCAGCTCCTAATAACTCCATCCCGACCGGCCGAGTGTACTCTAAATCCAAACAATAATGAATCAAAATATTTAAAAACGTGATATTAAGAATTAAACGCAGTTAAAAAACAAGTCATCAGTCAGCATTTCAGTATTTTCCCGTTTTAATTCCCCTGCCAGGGGCTTTATTACTTCGAAGCAAAAATTAGAAATTCCATTAACATGGACAAGATAGGACTTATAGCATGAAAAGGTAGGGGGGAATTAAACCGACCGGAGGGGGAATTATCCGGGGGAGGAATTAAAACGGCAAATACGGTATTTATTTTCCCCTACTGAGCATACCCACCCACCTGTCAAGAGTTGAATCATACAAGATGCTCGCCACTCCAGAATGATGCCTAAAAAAATTAAAAACATCACCTTTAATAAAAAAAACTACAGTATTTTTTAATAAAACAAAAACAAAATAAATCCAACTCCCACCTCGTTTCTTTTTCAGCTCGAATCGTAAAGCTTATCTGGGTCTTCCGTTTCCCTTGCCGTTCCTCCGCCATTCCAATGCTTATCTTCGATAACCTCCTAACAAACAACTTCTAAAAAACCTCCGTACAAAACAAAAACAACAACACGACGAAATTCAATTCTTTCTATCCCGATCAAAAACAGAGTCAACAGTCAACTCCAAAAGCCGCATGCCACCCACAACCCCTGGCTTATCATTCCTCTAATCAATCTAATAAAATGGCTTATCTTCCCCTTCTTATCTGACACATTTCTTCAGATTTCTAAAAAAAAAAACAAAAAAACTTTGTTTGATTTGACATTCTTCCAAATCCAGAATTCGAACATATTTTTTTTGCGTGCAAAACAAGCAAAACAAAGTAACCCTCTGCCCCAAAAAGAGAGAAGGTTTTTTGATGATGAATCTGATTTATTCTGATTCTGATTTATTTTTAACAAAAAACCATCTTCATCATTTATTTTAATTATCAATCTGATTCAATTTTAATTAAAAATCATGTCTTTCTTCTTTCATTCTGTGATTAAATAGTGTTAATTAGTATAAAAAAAATATATAAATCAAAATATAAAGGACCAGCGAGAGGAAAAACCCGTCTAAAAGTTGTAAGATTTTGGGTTATTGTATTTTTGGAATTTTGGATTTTTTAGTTGGAGTTTTAGTTTCTATTTCTAAGAATGTTTTATTTCTTTGAAAAAAAACTTAGAAATTGGTCTATTCGTTCCAGAAGCGGAATCCTTTATAGAACTATTGCCAGGATTGACACAGGATTGCAAAAAGTACCTCTACTATTTTGTTTTTAAAATATAAACGTAAGTAATCATTAAAATTGCATGAAGAAGGAAGGACTCAAAGTTAATTTAATTAATTTATCTTGCAGACGATGAAAAAATACCAACAATTGGTGATCTTGGCCCTAGCCGTTCTCTCCTTCATTTCTTTTCTCATTTATAAACATGAATACGACCGTCTACGAAACGTGCTCGAGGTCATGACCGTTTTTGGAGTGCCACCGACGCCTAATACGTTGACGCTGAGTAAAGATGGAGACGTGACAATCAATACGCACCCTTCTGCTGACACTCTACTACAGCAATAACTGAAAAATGGAAGTCGACGGCAGTGATAAACTTCCCATTTACATACTTTAGGAAGTTAACGGCTTCAGCCGTGAGATAAGATTACCGAACTTGGAGCCAGCTACGCTTCTCTGAATACTATAATTCATTAATAAACTACAATTTTCAAAATACAGATTAACTAAACAGCCTTTTTGTATGTAAAACTTGTGTAGAAATACACTGGGATATCTTCATTATTTTCTAAACTTTAAACTTCACAGCCAATTTTATTATAATGCGAATTATTATAAAGTAGAATGGGTACAGTAGTAACAAAATAGTAATGCTCTTACCGATATAAAAATACTTAAGAGCATTTAGAGAAATACATAAAGTGTGCTTATTCATACTGGCTTCCTTTAACTTATAATAACTGACGTGACGAATTTTCTAAGGTTTTTCTTTCGGTTACTGCTTGATCTTCTGCACGAGCGTTGAGTTTAAAACATTAGCATCTTTTAAAGTTTTGGCTTTCTCTACCAGGTCAGTGCTAGGAAAGAGAGTGAGCAGGTAATTCACCGATGAAAATTGTGGTCTGGCTCTGTAAAAACCGAAAGCAAAAATTGTTGGACATTTTTAAAAAAGCACAAAAACAAAAAGCAAGTTTTAAACAAGTCGTGACTTCTAAACTTACAAATTGATAAAAGAATGAAGATCATTGACAGTATGAGATGGATTAAAACGGGCCACGATTCTAGTTCCATCAGCCAAACGAATTTGAATGTTAGTTGTTGGTTCTCCGTCAGTAAGTCTTATGCTTTCTCGAGCAGCAGTCTCGTTCGCCTCTTTATCACCCGGTGCAACAGTTGTGGCCGAACTGACTGTTGGAGCCGGACTAAAAACAAACGTAAAGTTAACTTCCAAACTAAAATCAAATACCCAAAACACAACATATAAGAACCCTACCTTCCTAACATCTGTCCTTTTCCAGCAAAAGGCTTTACTTGCGGCTTAGGCGGGGCATAATCTTCACCCCTTCGATCTTCCATACTTAGAGCAACTTCTTGTCCCTGAAATTCTTTAATAAGTTCCCTCGGGACTTCACCCCTTTTAACTGAGTTTAAGAAAGCAACGTTACTAGGATCCTGATAACTTCGGAGCTCTCCATCTCCTACAGTAAATCCTTGGCTCCAAAGTCGGAGAACAAGTTCTCTCGTTCCTGACCCTTCAGGAGTACTAGAAGAGGCCTCGCCAACAGTCTCACCTCCGGACGGCGTTTCACCAAGTTTGTAACCCATTCCGGAAAAGTTAGCTACAGGTTTCTTTCTCACCAACTGCTGCGGAGCTGGACCTGAAACCTCTTCTGCTCCGTGTCTAGTATCAACAACAAACATCAATTACCTTCATATAATTAATTACAAAAAATCCATACTTCACTCAAAACACTCACTCTCTAGCCTTTTTAAACATTTCTGCAACAAGTTCATCCCGACTCTTCGGAGGACCCAGAACCTGTTGACCACTTGACTGAGATCCACCAGCATAAAACGCCTGTTTGTTGGAATCATCGTCAGAGCTATCATCCTCAGAATGCCGTTCATTTCTCAATGAATCCAACGTCATTAGCCCTCCTCTGCAATTATCATCACCCAACAATAAAACCCGCCCTTCGATATCAACAATATTCTACAATAAATCTTCAATTTTAATACCTAGGCGCAGCAGGTTTTTTTACAGCTTGAATACGACTATTATTACTGGCAACCGGTGGTACTGCAACTGCTGCTGCTGCAGCTGCAGCGGCAGCTGTACCACCCCGGGTAGCGTCCACCTCTGGATCCGAATCCTCGATCTTTCCCATTTCCTCTGCTTCGTCCACACTTTCAAAAAAGCTGCCTATGGCCAACTAATAAAAAAAACCCCTTCCTTGAATACAATTCCTTGATAACAAAGGCACTAAACATAAGTCAAAATACCTGAAATTCCCATCCCGTAGCTTCCAAATAGAAACGGGCTCTTTCCTCATCAGCGCCGGTAACCTCTCGGAACATTTTTATCGAATCCTCCTTCGAAGGTCCTTCCAACCCTATGTTTGACATCTTTTAGAAACCTTGAAAAAAACGTAAAAATACCAAATAAATGGTGAATTAAGGGTCAAAATGTCACCAAAACTTACAAAAATACACCTGTTAAAAGCGACAATGACCGGCATAAAAAAATTCTCAACTTACCTTCTTCTATTTGATACTTTTCACCCAGAAATATTTACTCTGCTCGGAAGTGAGAAAACTGGTACAAATCCTTCGCGTTTTGCTTGAGATTCTGCTCAAAATTTGCAATTATTTTGCAAGATTTTGACATGAAATTATGACGTATTTTCTTGGAGAAAAGTAAAAAGTGCGAGTGAAGTGTGAGTGAGCAAAATTGTAAAGATGAATCAAACCTTTCCCCCTTGGAAATAGCGGATAGTTTGAGATATTCTTACAACTCCCCCTTTTATTACTTTATGGCAATTTCATGAAAATATTAGAGGATTTAAATTATGACGCTTTGGTTTGGCTGCAAAACGCTATTGGCACAACCACTGGGGGTACGAGGGTACATTGTACCCCTACTTTTTAAATGTACCCCCTGGAATTCCCGATATGTCATATCCTTTACATGTTAAGCTTTAGCAGGCCCCGCCCCACCACACCCCTTCATATCCTTTAATGCTATTTTTACCCCCTCGTGGTTACGCTTACGCAAACGCTTACAACCAGCCCCTTTAGGCCTGCTTTAGCTTAACATGTATAAGGATAGGGCGTATCGGGAAATCCAGGGGGTATATTCAAAAAGTAGGGTGTACAATGTACGTCGTACCCCCAGTAGTTGTGCCAATAGCGTTTGCAGCAAAAGCGTCATAATTTAAATCCTCTAATATTTTTACAACCACTGGGGGTACGAGGGTAAATTGTACCCCCTACTTTTTCGATGTACCCCCTGGAATTTCCGATACGCCCTATCCTCTACATGTTAAGCAGGCCCCGTCCAATAATCAGGACTCCATTTACTTGTTATATAAGACCTATATGTTTCAAAATACGGTCTGAGGAAGCATTTTCAATTCACTGCGGTGGCTTATTTATGTTCACTTAGAAAGTAATCCACGCATGCTTCTCCAGCTGCATATACCGTGTTTCCGGAAATTACTCCCCCCTCGAAAAAATCCCCATCCTTTCAATGTTAAAAATTAAACGCCGCCCTATCTTCCCCATGTTAAAAGTTTTTTCAATTTTTGCTTTGAAAATTAACTCCTGGGGGGGGGGGGGTAATTTCCGGAAATACGGTATATTCCCAGAAGCTTTCTTGTTGCTCGGTATTAAAATATTATTGTAAAAACCTATTGATTGCATTCGCTTCAAAAATATTCTTGGCCCTGTTTTTTTTAAATCCCATGACTTTAAATGCTATCTTCACACCCTAGCATCCCTTTCTGTGTCTTTAGTTAAAGTTAGCAGGATTGGTGAAGTTGAAATATGCGTTTGAAATTTATCTAAATCCAAATAACTAAATTTGACGTTATTTCTCAGATTTATTATTCTGCTGCATCCAATAACTCATAATAATTCGTAATGCCAAAGTTATACATGTCCAGGGCCAGGGTCTTTAAACATTAAACCCCCAATTTATCTAGATTCTACGTAAAATACCAAGTGACAATTTGAAGCAGTTTCTATGCTCAAATTCAAACAAATATACAAGCCTTAAATGGATGAAGTGTATGCATGGTTTATAAAAAGTACGCATACGTATAAGTAACAGGCAACAGGGTCTGGGTGATATAATTGTAAATTTATTGTTATTTCATGTAAAAAAGGATTAGCTAGTAACTAAAAAGTGCTTCAAGTGAATAAACCACAAAGCCAAAGCCTTTTTTAAACCTTGTCTGTCTTTCTTGCGGCATTTCTTCCGTTCTTTCGTCCTAAATCATTCCGTTTACACAAATTATGCATTACTCTTTTGTATAGAGCTATTTCTTACAGTATTGTAAATTGCTTGTTCAACGAACATCTAACTTTACAGACTATTTGTAATCCACAGTCCGTAAAAAAAGGGTACAAAATGCTTTGTAATTATTCGAGGAAGTTATTTTTAACAGATCGCGAGCATCCTCAGCTCAAGTTAGCCTGCTGCAATAATGCAAAATGCAATGCTAAGTGTTCGATGCTACAATAGCGTATCTACTGACTTATGCATGCTAAAATAGCGAATACGATGTTAAAAAAGGAAGGAACGACCTCCGCTAACTTCCGAAAAGCTATTGAAAAAAGTAGGATAATTCTTTCTTAGGTTCATGCAGCGTAAAGAACTCAAGACCAACTGTCATTTAAAGTGTAATTGAGCCATAAAATATGCTAAAGATTTTGCCAACCAGCACCAGATTGTAATTTAAAAGGCTTAAGATGCATGGAATTTACGTTGCAGATTAAGACATTAGCCATTTCATTCTGGCAAGCCAAACTATCTCTTAAGCGGTGCAATTTTTCAGTTACTTTTAACCAAACTTTACCTATTTATTTACAATATAATCCTGGGGTATTGGCCAAACCCCCTCGGCAAAACAAACATCTTTATTCATAAACTTAACAAAAACAACGGTTCTTTGAAACTAGGTATAAAACCACAACCCGTTACCCGTAATTTGTACCAGAAACCGAACCACAAGAAAGCTAATAAAAATCGGTGGTGGCTTCTAATCAAAAGCATATCCGTATCAAATAGGGTACAAAAAATCATCTACTAAAGTAAACGGGCTGTTTTTTCTTCTATTCTGATAATTTTTTAAGCAAAGTTTTAGATAAATTCTCCATCAATTATCATATTATTCCGTCTTCATTTAGCTAAAACTCCATAAAATTGTAAATTATAGCGACAAGTTGAATTTATTTTTAATCTAATTCCCGATTTCATGCAGGGATCTCCAATCCTTTCCTAATGGGCTGCTTTATCATAAATTTATTTTAATATCTCCTGGATATGCAAATCTTAAGATTAAGGCCGGTTGGTAGGCTATAAATTATTATCGTGTTCTAAGATCCGCTTCTGGACCCTATAAAAAAGGGATTAAAGAATTTATTTTATCTTTCAACTTGAATCCTTCTTATTTCCATTCTATCTAGTTCAGTTGCCATCCAATTGTTTGCCAACAAGTAAATCTTCCTAACTTCATTCAACACTTTATAACTTCCATACTTGCATCTCTCTCTACCATTTTACATTTTAAGGTTCAGTTGTTTTTCAATGAACAGATTTATTTTACAGGCAGATGGTTAGTAGTACTAGCACTAGCAGGATTACAACTTTCTGAAACTATTACGGGCCGATTTAACGTAATAAATTACTCCAAAAGCTGTATAAAACTTTAAAATACTGCTGACTATATAACAACAATGACCATTATTTATATACCTGAATGACCCACCACCACCACCGATGAGTGTTACATTTCCATTTCACATTGTTAACTAAGGGCTTGCACAGTCTAATTGTTATGTTGTTTAAAATCTTTAGCTGCTCTGCTACCTTTACTTGGCTATGCAATACATACAAAATTCTTAGCAAACCAACAGGTAAATAAACTCAAAGGTATTGTTGTTAATCCCTTTAAATTTTCATGTAAACCAAAGTAAAGTACCTACCTACCTGCATGCTACTACCTGGGATGCGATATGCGATGAAATGCAATGCAACAATTTACAATAGAAAAAGTAAAACGCATGGACGAGTCAGAAAAATCAGACTCATCTTCAGTCAACAGTTTCCTTCTTATTCATGGTTAGTTCATTTCGTTGGTTTACTTCACCCAAAACTCTGCTAGAAAGGTCTACGAAGTTCATCCCAACCCGTTGAGTTTTTGGAATAAAAAATTATTCTGGCAAGACTACATATATTTATGGAATCAAACGGATCAAATGTGAATCTCAGAAAGTTGACATAGCAGGTTTTATTTAGAAATGATTTATTCAAGCCAAAGACTCGTCCTGAAATGTAAAGGATATAGATTTAGGTTTACTAGTAGTGGTGGAAGTGGAAAAGGTAGGCATAGTTCAGCAATGCACGTCTTAAATAGGTTATTAGTAGGGATAGTGGTACTTAATTATTTTGCAACTTCTGTTATTAATACGGTGATTAGTGAAGAGGTAACGGGGGGTAATGATCTTGCTGATGAAGATGGTCCTGACAAGGGCTTGACCTATGTTTGGGGGGATGCTCTCATTGATACGGAGGCTTTGGGGCCGGATGGCCAGCCTTATCCTTGGTAAGTTCGAAATCATGGACGGATTTTTATCCAAAATTAAATAAAACTGGGGAAAATAAAGGAACTGGAGCCGGCTTGGACGGATTTATATAGTCTATGCTACCGTTTTGTAACCAACCGTATGCAAAATAAATACCGTATGCATTTAAATTGTCAAATGACAGTCTGCGTCTGTATCTAATAGTTCAAATGTTAAGATTGAGTCTCAATAAATCCGTAGAGATAAATAATAGCCCGCAGGTTGTATTTTAAAGGATCTACGGCAATTAAATAAGAACAAATGCAAAACGCATATACCCAACACTTTCTTTTACAACTCAACCCAAAAAGAAATCTCACAATCCAAAAACCTACGATTTGCTGATAATAATCATGACATGTTCTATATAATCTTTTGAAATTTCAAAACGATTTCCGAAACGCAAACCCTAAGGCAGCTTAATAAAGCTTCCACTGATAATTTAAATAATAATGTAGGGAGATGGCAAGCACTATAGCCAGAAAGCAAAGGATACCCAGATCCTTATTCGAAAACGAAAAGCCTCCTCCCCTAATATCTCCAGAAAAGATCCAAAAAGTCCTCCTAGGGGCCCTGGAGGGTAAAGCCTACTGGGAGGATGGAGTGACGGAGTCTGTCTTGATGAAAACGTCCCGAAGGGGTCGTCAGGGAAGGTCATCTTTATCTACGGAACTTCCTCGTCAAGATGGTGAAGGGGGGTGTGTCCCTTCGAGGCTTTGTCCTACAACTTACAACACAACCGCACCCATGTATGGCATCTCTCTTACTTCCGGTCAACCCGTCACCATCGTTCAGAAGTTTCCCGACCTCTTGCAACAAGTGGTTTACCAGGTTTGCAAGTATGTGGGCTCTGTTTTATATACATAGGGAATATTTCCGGCCGGGCCAAGTTGGCAGGAAATGGGGGTAGCTCTAACATTTCTTTATTTTTGGGGTTTAAATCCTCATTTTTACTCATTTGCAGGACAGAAGATTGTGACGTAATTCAAGGCAAATGTGTCCAAACTTATTTGCCCTATCTATTCCTCGTCATACCTTTGGGACCGGTTACATTAACCGGTAATTAATACTCCCATGCAAGCTTATCTTTGCCTTTTTACATGGTTTTTTAAAGGTTTCAGCTTCATATTTTTTTCAGGGCAAGACTACGTCTTGGTTGAAAGTGGTTGTTCCTGCAAGCCTAAATACGCCAAGATTCAAGACGATCCCCCACCACTTCCATTCATCCAGCCATTCAACAGTACCAAGCCTAGAGCAAACAAACGGTTTTAAAAATTAAATTAACATGAGTATTTTGTTATTAATTGTGGACCCTTTGGGTTTTCATTTTATAGCGTTTATGAAGAAATATTTATAAAACAATTATTCACTACAGTAGTATTTATTTTTTAGACTATATTACATTATTTTTTACACCCAACGGCTGTGACAATAAATCGCATTATCCTTTTCTTTATCGTTCGTCTGTAAAATAACATTCATGGCTTTACCGACTTCCGGATCCTTTCATTTTTAGCCATTTTGAAGGCCGAAAAGGACAATTTTATGATGTAAAAGGTCACTTTGACTTTTTTAAGGTCGAGGACTTCATTTTCTTAGCCCTTTTTCTGTGGTTAAGACAACACGTTCAACTTGCAGGATAACGTAGTCTGCAAAATGCCTTATCTCCAATGTGAAAAATGATCAAGCGTGCAGATTCTTATTTTTTCCTAATGCATTTTGCTCAACTCTTTACTAAATGACTGGCTGAAGACACTAAAAGAAAGCTGAGGAAGCCTATCCCTTTCACGTGCATATAAAAAGGGGAATTCCATAGCCAAAAAAATGGAAGATGAATACGAGACGTTGCCAACAACAAGCCTAGAGGTAATAATGGCTGCCGGAGGTCTCGCAGGAATCATGGAACATTGTGTAATGTTTCCGTTAGACTCGGTAAAAACGCGGATGCAGGCCCTTTCAGTACCCTCAGCAAACCCTTGGACAGTTTTATCCGAAATGGTCAGTAAGGAAGGTGCCCTTCGACCTTTGAGGGGAATGCCTGCCATGGTCCTAGGTGCCGGACCCGCTCATGCTCTTTACTTTTCTTGTTATGAACATGTCAAACGAAATCTCCATGAGGTGTTCGCAGCCTCTTCAATTCAGCCATTTATTCATGGGATTTCTGGGTGCGTCGCGACCCTTTTTCACGATGGAATCATGACCCCAGCCGAAGCCATTAAGCAACGTATGCAGGCAGGTATTACTTACAAAGTTTAGGGGGAAAGCTACTCTTTTAGCAACTTAACTTTAGCTTTTGAAGCGATTCGTAACAAAAGCTTCGATTACAATTTGTAAGGCATACCACAAAAGTTGCTATTTCCCCAAAAACATTCATTTTTTGACGATTTCTTCTCGCAGATGGCAAACAGTCTTTACTCCTCTTCCCTGGACTGTTTCCGAAGAACCCTGTCAACCGAAGGGGTCCCAGCCCTTTACAGAGCCTATACAACCCAACTCAGCATGAACGTTCCGTTTCAAAGCATCCACTTCATGGTCTATGAATTCATGCAAGGTTTGACAAACAAGGATAGAGAATACAACCCAAAAGCACACATGCTCTCCGGAGCAATTGCAGGGGGCACAGCGGCCGCGGTCACAACCCCCCTGGACGTGTGCAAAACTCTACTAAACACGCAAGATGCAGGAGTGCTGAATTCTTTGAACAAGTAGGCTAACACCTACCCTAAATCCTTGCCCATATACCGCCCTCGTTAATTATGCCGCACGCCAACTCTTCACATGTTAAAAGGGGTATCTCTCCCATGTTAAATGTTTCAAAACATCTTTTTTATACATAACCTGCGGAATCTGGGTGAGGATTTAGCGTGATTACTTTAACTTTCTTTAATCTCTTTAAAAGTGTCCGTGTATACTTATCAGTTTATTTTAACTAAATAGGTCGAAAGTAAGAGGTCTAATTCACGCTATAAAAGCTGTTTATGGAGTTGCCGGGTTCAGAGGTTATTTTAGAGGATGTAGCGTCCGCGTTCTGTACTCCATGCCATCCACAGCCCTGTCTTGGTCCGTGTATGAATTTTTTAAGTTTTTCCTTCAAGCCAAGGAGGATTCTTATTTTGAATCCCAATCAACTAATACTCAAGGCATTTCTTATAACATCAGTTATAGTAAAACTGCCACAAAAGTGGACAACCTTAGTCAAAATAAGGCTGACGACTGCAACCAATCCTTCTCAGGATCAACCGGGTCGGATAGTAGAAATAAAATGCATATTAATAGGGTAATTGCTAATTGTTTTAATAGTCCAAGATAATAATAATAATCATACTCTTTACAAACGTAGCGTGTACAGTATTAAATTCGTTTAAATCGTGAGTGATGGAGAAAGCAATTCACTGTTTATGATTAATTACTGGTAGTTAGTGTGAATTTATAAAGACCTTTACAACGCTATTGTCTTCCTTTAAGCAATCATCATGTTAAAAGCTGTAGCTGTACTCTAACATTGACTCCATTGACTGGACATGGATGGAATTAATAAATAAATAAATAGCCATAGTCAGCACTAAGCTAGATATAATGCTATCCATCCACACTTACACTGATTCAGTCATCTTCCAAGAAACGGCTATCAGTTCTCGAGGAAACGGTCAACTTAAACCTAAAGTCATAAACCAGGCAGGGTCGTCTAAATATCATTTTTCTTTCCGTCAACCGCAAAACTAGATACTTTCCTACTTGGAAGTTGGAATACTCACTCAGTCAATGCATTGTTATTCCAACCTTAATCCTTTGTCCTAATTTCTATCACGTAAAGTTAAGTAAACTAACCAAGTAACACAATAAATGCAAAAGTGTCTGGAACTGAGTTGTATATTTATACTTATACTAAAGTAAAAGTTAATGGGGAAGAGAGTGAGACTAGACAATCTAATTTCCTTCTATATTATCCAATCCAATAAACTCTAAATGTATTTCCACAAGCCTCCATAACAAATGAGTTTAGACTACGCCCTCAAAATAAGACTCAACTTCATCCGTTCATTATTTTGTTGACCTTTTACCAGTTATAAAAGTTAAAGACTTTCTAAAACCGATTTTAAATAACATAAAAGTAACCAAAGTCTCTGATTATTCCGATCATTCGTCCCCGTCAGATTTTAGTTTCCAGTCATTGGATTGGAAGTCGGAAAGAATGCAATCTATAAAATGTGTAGTTGTCGGAGATGGGTAATAAATGCAACTCCAACAAAATGTACAAATTAAAACAATGCAGACTTAAACATTTTGCATGTAATTTATATTTTAGTGCCGTGGGAAAGACTTGCATGCTCATTAGTTACACAACCAAAGCATTTCCAGGGGTAAGCAAGCATCCAAAAACATAAACCTCGCCAGGTCCTAACTGCTGCACAATTTTAGGCAACTTGCAGTAGATTTTGGAGTTTAGAATTAATTGGAGATGTTATAGAGCCATAGACCTAAGTTTAATTTTCAGCTTCGCAATTTTATTTTCTTGACAAAAACCACAGGAATACGTTCCAACGGTTTTTGACAACTATTCGGCCCTTGTTGAGGTGGACGGGAGTAATATCAACATAGGTCTTTGGGACACAGCAGGTCAAGAGGATTATGACAGATTGCGACCCTTGTCTTATCCACAGACGGACGTTTTCCTCATATGCTTCTGCCTCATCAATCCAGCCTCTTATGACAATGTCAAGCAAAAGGTACTAAATACTAGGCTTAATTTCAAATGCTGTAGAATACATCCATCCCTATAAAAATATAAGTTGAACACTCAAGGAATGATAAATATATCCAGAAGAAATTACTTTTGATTTTATGGAAACTGTTTTGGGATTACGTATGCTTCCTTTCACAATTTTATAAATGCTTCGCAAGTATAAATAGTAGACTGCTCATTTTTCAGTGGCTCCCTGAAGTACGACATCACTGCCCTAAAACTCCGATAATCCTAGTTGGAACGAAGATTGACCTGAGGGACGAAGGGGATGTTGGAAAGTTTCCTCATAAAACATCAACTACACAAGTAACTTTTTCATTTAAGATTTTGTATGTTCAAGTTTGGTCTGATTGGAACTCGAAATCATAGCCGTTTTAACCTTATTGACCTGCATAATTTTATAGGGTCTGGCCCTCGCTAAAGAAATTGGAGCAATGAAATACTTAGAATGTTCCGCTTTAACATGCAAAGGACTCAAGACCGTTTTTGATGAGGCTATCCGAGTAGTTCTCAGTCCTCCGGTCCATAAAAATCGAAAACGGGCATGCTCAATACTTTAAACTTTACTCGCTCTCTCTCTCTCTCTTTCAATATTCGTAGCGTTTCATATTTAAGTAAGTTTACCGTGGTTCAAGACTTCAAGATAGTAAAAACAATATTGTTTCCTTACCGTCTATCTGATATGATAGAATTATTTATTTAAAGTATCAATTGTGTATCACCATAATTGTCTAAGCATCAATTTGTGCGTGTTATGAAAGTATGAAGTAAGTAAAAACACTTGAATAATAATGTATGATTTGTTATACTGTACTACACTTTTACTATTAAACATTAAAACATTGGGTTGGCTTTTTTTTATTCCCTAAAGGAACTGTTAAAAGTGTTCATGTTGATAATCAATTGAAATAGAAGTTTGAAAGAGGCCATTAGAGTAGGTACTGAAACCCTGTTTCGCTGCATAAAACTCGATCAATATGCTCAATTCCTTAAACTTCACTTGTGTAAAGCGTATTAATATGAATAGGTACCTTTTTAAAAGTTGCAATCCATCACAGACAGCAACATAAACTAACCCCTTCCAGACACACACATACTATATTTCTGGAAAAACTTGTAGGGGGAATGTATTACAGGGGCGTAATTTCCATAAATACGATACTATTCTACTCTCTTATTAAAGATCAACACTAATTAATCGAACTCAAGCATGCATAGGCGCAACCACTGGGGGTACGAGGGTACATTTGTACCCCCTGGAAATCCCGATACGCCCTACCCTTAACATGTTAAACCAGCCCCGGCCAACGCAGCCTGGCCCCCCCTTCCTATCCTTTAATGCTATGTGTACCCCCTGGTATCCCCTCGATGTTTCACCTATGACCTCACCGTATCTAAAAAATATAAAAGCCGTAGTTTTAATTCATCAAAACCCATGAATTCTGCATACAAATTCTCAAGTATAAATGTAATGAATAAAAATCCCACTACTAGACTACCCCAATTCCCCTCCAACCAACCATCCACAACCCCGCTACAACTAAAATAAACCCTGGATCCCTCACCTTTCTAAACTCAATCCTAATTTAAAACTCCGTCGAAATAAAACCCAACTTATCAAAATATGAACCATTTTAATTCGAAATAAAAGTAAAAACTTTATTTTACATTGAAAAAAAATACAAAATATTCCAAAATGTTGTAAAATACTGCTTAAAAAAGCATGTATAAAACAAGGCAATTTTGAGCTGGAAAAAACTTTTATGACCGAAAGAAGTAATTTTCTTTAGTAAGGTTAACTCGGGTCTCCCTTCAAGTCGTATAAATCTTTCGCCTTTTACTAAAGATTTCCGTGGAGGGGGACACTTTATGAGTATTTAACAATTTTTTGACCGGTCCGACTAGCAATAGTTGGACCAATAAATTAACCAATAGTAAATCCTCAATCATCCTTGTGTTATCTTGCTATGTTACACGATTATTATTATCACCCTATCCTCCCATGTTAACAGCAACCTCATTTTATTCCTTATATAACCCTAGAGCGGTGCTATGTTACACGTTTAGTATCGCCCTATCCTCCCATGTTAACAGCAACCTCATTTAATTCCTTATATAACCCTAGAGCGGTGCTATGTTACACGATTATTATTATCACCCTATCCTCCCATGTTAACAGCAACCTCATTTAATTCCTTATATAACCCTAGAGAGGTGCTATGTTACAATTTTAGTATCGCCCTATCCTCTCATGTTAACAGATAACTCATTTAATTCCTTATATAACCCCCGAGGGAATAATACCCAGAATTACGGTAATACCTACAGCATATTTACCTCTTAGATCTTACATGGACATTGTTCGCTCGGAATAAATTCCCCGTACCTTCCTGTCCATGTTAAATGCATAAAGTTAGGTTGGAGTAAATCCTTTGGGGTAGAGGTTGCCTCAAAAAAGACTGAAATTTTTTCCTAAAAAGGTTGCCCCCAACGCAGAACTCTGAGAAGCTTCTGAAATGATAACCTTCAAAAGGACCTTCTTTCTTGTCGCCATTTTATTTAGGTATTCAATTGAATTATGCACTTCCTTCTGTGACAATTATGACAATAATTAAATTATTTAACTCCCAACTCATAACAGACATCTTTAGTAACGAGCCATGCATATGCTAATTGCTAATCACTACTGTTTCCGTTACAGTAATTCCCAATAAAGTGCCCTTTTAGGTAAAGACACCCAACAGTTAAAAACGGGGTTTTTTTTATATTTTCTACGGAAATGTTTTTCAATTATTCATGAGGTTTCATGACCTGGGGAATTTTTTCAATTTTTTTATAGGCTAGATGATAGATTTAATTAATGAAAGCCATTAAAGCGAAGCACATACAGGCCCGTTTGTATATGAAGCATCGTGTCTATTTCTTGATAAAAAAATTAACTGTCCCTTCAAAAGGTGGAAAACAGCTTGTTTTTGGCCCAACCATTTAAATTTTATTTTGCAGTAAACCCAAAAACGTCAATGCTGTGGTTAATCCCAGATTATTTTGGATGGAAACAATAACACCAGCCCCCTAATTAACCTGCTAAATTTACCCTTGAAATAATAACTCCCCAGGGGAGTAATAATTAGAAATACGGTAAGTCAGTTCTTCTAAAGGTTCAATAAATGCAATCTTTTACTCGAATAAATGCCTACCAAAGTATATAAACCATTTCGTCACAATTAATTACCCATTAAATCACAAGCTTCTACAATTCTTCTACTTTTTCGCATTAATCAATCATAAAATGTACACCACAATCCCCTCATAATTTTTCATGAAATTAAATAATTCACCATAAGTTAAACTAAACTCCTACTCCTACAGACTGCCATCTACCAAAGGTCCAGCTTTAATTAAATATATATAGGGGCGTTTATCACAAAGTTAACCTTATCCAGCTCCACACTAAACTTTCCCAAGTTCCATAAAAAACCTTTATCATTCATCCATCATCCCATAATTAAAGTAAAGCCATTAACTTTCAATAAAATGGTCAAAAAAGCATAAAAAAGCCTTACAAATGCATAAATAAACCCTACAAAGACAAGACATGCATACACAACACAGCTATGAATATGATTCTTGTAATAAACTATTGCAACTTTTATGACACTTTTTAACATAGAAAAAAGCCTAGAATTTACTGGATTTAACGAGGATGACAATGCATTTGGTTGTGTACCTAATTCCTCACCAAATACAAAGGATTTCCCTATATAACATGGTTAAAATGGTTAAAATGTGTACAAAATAGGAGCAGAGAGTTGAGCATGTGTAGATGTGACTCATATATCTTCTTATGGCTCTTTTTAATACAAATCCCCCTATCCCTTTCATATGGTTGAAAAGTTGAAATACATGGTTTTAGTACGAGGATTCAGTCAACATCAACCGTAGTAACAAGCACTAAAAGAACCCATTTTATAAAATAAAGACGTAAAAGAGCAAGTTAGAAAGGTTAAATATTAAATAATAATATAAATAATAATACGAGTAAGAGAAGAGTAACTATTACCACTAGAGAGGTGGTGGAAAGTGGAAAGGTAGGTAATTTATTTGCTATTTTTACTTATTTCTTTTTGTGAACAAATCAATGGATATTTAGAAATATTCAATTGGAAAAAAAAGGTTCGAGTTTTTTTTTCTAAGTTTTTTTGGGCGTTCTGTAAAAAAAATTTACTTGTAAAAAGGTCCTAATTGAAGGGATAAAGAGGGTTGGTCGATTATTGTTTGAGAGTTTTTTACTTTTTCTTTTTTTATGGTTTTTTTTACATCAGATTTGTAGTTTTTTAAACTTTTGGAAAGAATAGGTGAGATTGTGACGTTTTTTGGGGGGTTTTTAATGAACACGTCCTTTTCTTCTTCAAATTAACGTCTTGAACTGTGAATTGTGAATTATTTTGGGCGTATTTTTTTGTCAATATTGCTTGGAAATGTCCATTTATTGTTGAATTTGTTGTTAAAACTTCCCTAAAATCGTCTCCTACTCTCTTTCATTATTATTATTGTAATAATATAATACAAATCATCGTGATTAATCAGTTACGCGATGCTATGAATTAATTTAACGAGGAAGATAAGGCATTTAGCATTAAAAACCCCCATATAAATGGGGAAATATTGGGGAAACCTTGATAGCAAGAGGGAAAGATACCCAAATGTTTTACGAAAAGTTAGAAATTTTACAAAACATTTCCGAAATGGTCGTATTTTTATGGAAAGTTTGGATTCTGAAACCTTTTTCCAAATTTAGATTTGGAAGATTAATTAAATTAATAACGAATATTTGCAGCTTTTTAGGAGTTTTTATTTGGATAATATGGATCAAAATAAGATATCACGTCATCGCTCGCATGAGTTGATTGAAATACATTTTAAAAATAAGTCTAAAATTGTCCACTAAAGTTAGTGATTTGACCAACAAAAACCGCAGATAACTTGCTAATACTGAAAAATAAAAAGATTAATTACTCGTAAACCTAGTTAATTTGCCAAAAAATGTAGAAAGGACGTAAGTCTGGTCTGGAATAAATGGTCAATTAGATTACTGAGCTTATCTTAAATTTATTTGTAAAACAATGTTTTAAGCACGTTGCTTATCATAAGTAATTTTGTCTAAATGAATTAGTCAACATCTTATGATCCTTGACCCTTGACCTCCTTTTTTACCATGTGGACAAAACAATAATGCATTCATTCAGTGATTCCGTAGTTTAATTCAACCATTAAATCAGTAACAGAGATAGAGAGTAGAGTAGAGGGCTAAAATAATAGGCTCAACCCCAATTATTTATTTATGAATGAGTGAGTAAAAGTTTGTATAGTTCATTTGGATTGATTGTGAGTCTGTTGTCCATTTAGGGTCGTTTTTGTGGACGGGATTCGAAATTCGAATAGTTTTTGTCCAATTTTTTTTTTTATAATTCTTAGCGTTTTTTTTCGGAACGAAGATATTATCTATTGTATGCTGGAATTAATGAAAGTTGAATTATTGTTGTTTTTAGAATATAAATCCAACAGAAGAAGGAGATCCTATCTAAAGAGGAAGAAACTGCATATAATTCAGTCGAAGACCTAAAGTAACTAAATAAAATGGCGACAAGAAAGAAGGTCCTTTTGAAGGTGATCATTTTGGGTGACTCAGGAGTAGGAAAGACCTCTTTGATGAATCAATACGTGAATAAAAAGTTTTCCAATCAATACAAGGCGACAATCGGAGCTGACTTCTTGACCAAGGAGGTTATGGTCGATGACCGATTGGTCACTATGCAGGTACTTAGGTCAATATATAAAAGATCTAAAGGTTCTTGGTAGACCAGGATATTGATGTTTGTATTTTATCTTGTGGGTTAGATTTGGGATACGGCTGGACAGGAAAGATTTCAATCCCTTGGAGTAGCCTTTTATCGCGGGGCAGATTGTTGCGTCCTCGTTTTTGACGTTTCAGCTCCAACAACATTTAAATCGTTAGATAGTTGGCGTGACGAGTTCCTCATCCAAGCCTCCCCTCGTGATCCTGAAAACTTCCCTTTTGTCCTTGTTGGAAATAAGGTCGACTTAGAAAATCGTGCTGTAAGTTTGGAATTTAGAAAATATCGTATATCCTCTATTAGCAGCCCAGTCTAATTCTATGGAAAATTATATTAAAATATGCTGTTAGTTAGAATTTAATATTAGCCTGAGCTGTCTAGATTCGAGGATATATGGTGAAGATTATCTGTAGCGGTTGACTTATTTTCATGATCATTCTTTTTGTGATTAGGTACCCATGAAAAGAGCTCAGCAATGGGCCCAGAGTAAGAACAATATGCCGTATTTCGAAACAAGTGCAAAGGAAGGGATCAACGTTGAACAGGCTTTCCAAACCATAGCTAAAAATGCCCTGGCTCAGGAAGCCGACGTGGACATCTACAATGAATTTCCGGATCACATTACTATCAACAATGACGCTCGCAATGTCCGAAATGACAACTGTTCCTGTTAAAATCCTCAGTGAATAAGAGACCAAATTCTTTTTACATTTTGCATAATGTAGTTGTATGTGTGTTGAGATCATGTTAGTTTTGCTATTAAATAGCACGAGTTAATTTACTAGCGTATTTATAGTTTTAATTTAATTCTGTTTAGTTTTGGGATTGAGAGTTTAATAAATATTTGTAAATTTCAAAGACCCTACCCTACCAATACTTCATATTTTTTGACAGTCTGAAGTTAAAAATACTCACTTAGTCTGAAATCTATCTTGCGGCATTTCAAAAAACAGAATTATTTTTTTAAACTGTTTGGCTAAAACTTTAAAAACGATACTTCATTGGTTTCAACATGTGCCAAGATAAATGGGTCATTTCATTCCAAAGACGATATGTAGGATTCCCTATTCTTGCTGCTCAAAAGCACATTGTAATGGTTTTCTGCAAGATGGATTTTTTTTTATCACACTTTGAGCTTTCTTATCTGATGGATGGGATCAGTTTTAATTGGTCGGTTGTCAGACAGAAATGTGCCATCCTTAAGCTAGCTCTCTTGTCATTGTCAAGTCTTTTTTATAAACAAACAACATAAGAAAAATGGTTAAAAGCGTATTTTTTTAGTTAGAACAAGTACTTTTGGATATGGTTCCGACACTAACTCACTGACTGATTGGCAAATTCGCCAAGAGCTAATTGACATTGATGGGATCGTATGCCACATTCATCATTAGTCAGCCACACTTTGTTATCTTTGGAAAAAGTGGAAAGGGAAGTTTTATTTCATGTCAACTCTTACAAATACTTTTCCACTAAATATATAGTAATTTAATGGATTTAATCATAAAGAACTTTTACTATTTCTATATTTTTAATGCAATATTATAAATCGTTAGAAAAATCCTTCCTAAAAGAGTATATTATTCTTGAAAAAGCCCTTCGATCCTTCTCCATAATGAAAACCATTAGTTGACTCGAAATTCCTTAAATAAACCACACCCTTCTTATTAATTACGGTACATTATTCCTTAAGGTTGCATGCTGAATATTTAACGTAATTTGTTTTAGAATCTGTGTAGTTCTTATCAGGTTTTTTATTTGACCGTTCAGAAATTATAGTTTCTGCAAACACAGTCGTATAACCGTATCCAAGCCCCGTTCTAAAAAAAACCCCGGTTGAGATACTCATAGTATGTCCACTCATAGTATGTTTTCAGACTAACGTCAGATTTTAGCGTGCTTCTTTCCATGAGTAAGGGTCAGCTTATCGCATCAAAGCAAGATTCGTACATAAATCTATCATAAACATGCTACACATCTGTGACTCTATATTTCAGAAAAGTATAAAAAGGCAAGATCCCTTGTAAATCATCATCGAAGGTGAAACAAGCAGTTCAGAGCAGAATTTTTGCAACATTTTGCCAAAAAAAAATGTAAAGCTTGCAATCTGGATTTATAGATCAGGAGTGGATTATAGTATTAAACTATGCATTAAATATGAGTTCCGTTGGACATAATCTATTGGTAAACGTTCAAGTATAAGTTACAAATATTACACTTTATCTTCACCCAAATATTAAATTAGGTCTTAGGCAAGACTGCCTGCTTTTTGAACACATTAGAACAAATATACTTCGTCTCGAATCTCAAAATTCATATGTGGGCTTCGCGAATTATTAATAGACAGCCTTATACACAGACGCACATTGATTAACAAACAACACACAACCTAAAACCAACAGATTCTAGCCAAGATAATGATGATATGCATATGGCTATGCTGCTATTCTTACAGATTTACTACAACGTCTACAGCTAAACTCAAACTGCATTAACACACGCACTTTAAATCCTGTAAATAAACTATAACTGCAGATTTCCATGTGTCATTTCTTTAAAGTCAGGATTTAGACAATAAATTTGAATAGCATTACCTTATCTAGTACGCAATAAGGCCATAAATTACTGGATAAATTACCAAAAATATCTTTGACATGCAAAAACTCCCTTTTCTCCACTCTTCATCCGAATTCCGTCCCTTCTTTAACAACCATTTCCTAAACTCTAAAGCAAATCCTTCCACCTCAACTTCAAACCATCGTCCATCCATCCATCTACATAATAGATAAACACACATATACCGTCGGAGATAAACATTTCGAAACATAATTCCCCACCCTATAATCTCCAGCCAACAAGACAACCCAAAAAGTTATCCGAACAGCTCACAAAGTTAATCATAAACGAGGGATGTAGTGCGAGATGAAATAAAAGTGATTTATTATGAGTTTGTTGGCTAAGACGAGAAATGAAAGTCATGTAATGTTCCCAAATGTAATGGTTGTTCCTCCACGCAGTCCATGTTACATTTACAGACTGATTTACATCTCCCGAGAGAGATTCATCCTCCCAGAGATTCCATGCTTTTTTCTTTCCAAGTCAAATAAACACTTTTTACTCTTCACACTCACAACTACTACACGGCTATTACTAGCAGTAGTTGTACAAGGGGTTCGAGAACTCTGTGACCGTTTCGGCTTTACAGTTTGTCCGAAGTTGGGAAAAAATCCGTACAGTATATAATAAACTTGGGAAGAAAATAAGCAACCTATCTTTGATCAACCTTACATTCCTTCATCATCAATCAACATTTACATAAACGTAAAGAAGAACAGCCAGCAGCGCAGCCTATCAAAATGAGTTCGGTAGGAAGGCACAGGTAGGTCAAATCTCTTTTTTTAACTACGGATATTTTTAATTGACCTAAACTACGAAGAGCTGTTTAAAAGGCAGGAATAATATGGGTTGAATTGAAACTCTGAACGAAATTAAGGCTAAATATTTCCCTATAGTTATGCTTTTGTACAGTGCCTTGCCCTAGTTCTACTTCCGGGGCTAAAACCAGCTATTTCAGCACAACTAATCCTTCCTCCACAATAAACCTTTTTTCTGTCAAGCTCTTCATTTCCAAAACATTAAAATTAAATTAGATCTCATCTCATGCTAGACTACCTTATCTAATCCAATCCAAAATCCAATCGAGACAAATACATTTATAATTCTGCATGAAGAAGAAGTTAAATAGCAGCATCTGCAAATCATAAAACTACAACTTTCTCCACAAATTTTGGCACATCCCCTTTATTAAGGTGAACTTATCCTATACCAGTACATTGATTTTTGGAACACTCACTTGGTTTTGCCACACCCAAGACCCGACAAAACCCTTCCCGTTTTTTAACATAATTAACAATCCATCACTTACTATACCATACATAAAATATATGAGACAGAGAAAGTAAAGTAGCCTCATTCGTTAGCTCCTTTTTCCTGAAATGTGTAACAAAACAGGTTTATTTAATCCGACACTAACCCAACCCCGTAAAATGAAACGACCCAATAACTAAGACATTAAACTAGGTTTCCTCCATCATAATAATAATAACAAACCCTCGGAATAACTACAGGATAAATACTCATACTAGTAACTAAACCATAAACCATCTTTTATAAACTGTTCCTTCCAAATATCCAAATAAATAAATCCCTCTGTAAGAGGAACTCCGCATGGGTGGAAAGGATGCAGGCAGAATAGAATCTCCAACTCTCTTTCTAAATCCAACGCTACATTGCACATTATGAATGTACCTTAACTAAAGATAAGATTTCGTGATAAAATACCACAAGCGCATCCATATCCATCCCCATCATATCCCGAACATTAAATCAGAATAAGTAACTGTATGCGGGGATTATATAGAGGTTCGGATTGCAAAAAACTATAGTTCACCTGCTGCAAAAATAGGTTTTGTTTACAGTTTTTCAACTACAAGTCAATCTTTTATCTCCGAACCGTATCCGCCTTCATCAACTGCAAATCTACTCCGATATCCACCATCTTTATCAACCTTAGTCTGCTTAACTCATCTCTTTAACTCCTTTTTGCATAGTATATTAAAACATTTTTTAAAAAAATGCTTTTAGCAGAAGTATAGCAGTTTTTCAGCAACTCTTTCCATATTTCTCAGACTCGGATACTAAAGAGGTTCGTATATGACTGAACTTTTTGCTAGGGCCAATTCTAGTCCAAGACAACCGTTCCTTGAGAAAGGATCTTGGAAATCTAATCCGCCTGTTTGTAGTAGTATTAGTGGAATTGGTACTTCAACCACTGATACCCGAACCCGGTCTTCTTCCGCTACCCGAACATCTCCCCCTTCTTCGCTACAACAACCTACCCTTCTTTTTCAACTTGCTAAAACTGTTCTCACTGTAAATAATAGGTAATTTATAAATATCTGTCCAAGCTTAATTGCATGGGATTCCTGTTTTAGCCT